>RCUC01151335.1:0-56830 GCA_003697995.1 Taxidea taxus jeffersonii
ATGGAATACTATGCAGCCATCAAAAGAAATGAAATCTTACCATTTGCAACGACATGGATGGAACTAGAGTGTATGATGCTTAGCGAAATAAGTCAACTGGAGAAAGACAACTATCACATGATCTCCCTGATATGAGGAATTGGAGATGCAACGGGGGTGTAGGTTAAGGTGGTAGGAAAAGAAAAATGAAACAAGATGGGATCGGGAGGGAGACAAACCAAAAGAGACTCTTAATGTCATAAAACAAACAGGGGGGTGGGGGAGAAAGGGGTTGGGAGAGGGTGGTGGGGTTACATTATATGTTCATATTAAAAAAAACTTAAATAAAATTTAAAAAAACCATAAAACATCATTTTCATTTGAAAACATTTAGGATGACTATGGATTTTTTATATCTATCAAAGGATGATCTAAATTTAAAGAGGTAAAGAGGGCTCCTGGGTGGTGCATCACTTAAGCATCCAGCTCTTGGTTTCTGCTCAGGTCATGATCCCAGGGTCATGAGTTGAAGCCCTGGGGCTCAGTGATCAGTGCGGGAGTCTGCTAAAGTTTTTTTCTCACACTGCCTCCTACGCCCCACATGATTGGTCATGTTCTCTATCAAATAAATAATAAATCTTAAAAAAAAAAAAGACGTAAAGAAGCAATAGATTAACCAGAGTTATGTTTTCCATCAAGATCCTGAATTAATATGTAAACACAAGGCTTGCATTTTTCTGTATGTTCATTTCCTGATTCTTGAATTTTCATTTGGGGGAATTAGATGGGAGATTGTTGTGCTACATTGGCATTTTAACTATAAACCACTAGGCTTTGGTCCAGATGATCATTACCTACAGAAGCTATCTTGATTAAGTTCAGAGTTGCCTTATGTTGTACGTAAGCAAAACTACATTTTAATCAGCCACTCCATATGTTTTGTACAGATAGTGTGTAATAGGCCCTGTTGAAAATAGATTCCTTTAATCAGCAATGTTGGATAGAAGCCTAAGTCTTAAGATAGTCTTATTTATTCTGATTTCTTCCTACTAAAATGAATAAACAAAATGCATTCAGTATGGCAATAGCATGTTACAAATCATTTCATCAAAGGTAATAAAATTAAGTTTCATCTCTGTGAGTTATTGTAGAGGACTGTTTAACATTTATAAGAATTTGACTTCTAAATCCTTCAAGCCCTAATCTTTAGATTTGCATAATGTGTTTGTACTTCCAGGATTTTCCAGTTGAAAGGCTTTGAAGTTCCAAGGCAAAAATTGAAATAAATTGGAAATTTGTGTAATTTCAAGGTGAATGCTTGTAATATAGTAGTATAATTGGAAAGTACATGGAAGGGGAAACTTGTGAAAATGTTACTACTATTCACTTAGTGCTTTGAAATTTCATAGTAGAAAGATAACATGCAAAATTCTTAATGAGTGCTCCAAAAACATTAAGTAGATATTTCTAGTCAGTAAAATTAAAATGTTTCTTCTTTAGGTTGTTTAAAAGCAGTAAATCCTGAACTTGAACCCAATTCCAGAGTCCTTTCTCCTTCTTCTTCTCCATGCCATTACTGAAAAGTTTTGTGTAAGGATATCAATTTATCAAAGTACAGGGTGTTTCCTTACAAATTTTAAGACTGGATTTAGTGAATAAAGAATTGAAACATTGTTCACATTGGTCATAGTGGAGATTTTGAAACTATTTCCTTTTTCTAAATTCAAAAGCACATTCCCATAGTGGGATGGGAAGAAGGCTATCTTAAATGAATGAATTAAATTGATCATTGTATCTGCTCCCAAATTGTCCAAAGTCTTACTCTTTTAGTTTATTTTCATAGTTTTTTTATATGTGAACTTGCTTATCTTTTTGTATTATTTCTTGTGGTTTTTTTTCCCCCATGATGAGACCATTCATTCATTCCGTAATCTACTTACTTTTTGCCTACTAGGTGCCAAGAACCATGCTAAATCCCAGAAATAAACTGATGAACAGACTGAGATTTCTGTGAATACAGGGATTAAGTTAATCTGGTGGTAAGGACTCCTCATCGAAAGGGCTTCTTATTCTCTCTCCTCTCTCGGCTGGTGTGAACACAGGTATAAATAAACCAGCTGGGAAACTTGGAGGATTTGGATGTCTTTTTCATGAAAAAGAAGAAATATAAGAAATATTCACCTTTTACGTCAGGACTTATTAAACTCTAGAGAGGCAGATTGGTCTGGGATTTAATTTCTGGTATTTTTAGCATAGAATTAGGTATAATAGCAGTGAATTCATGTATGCTTCTACATAACTCATGTTATAGACACCGGCCTTGCCCTTCACAGAGTTGAATTCAGTTGCATTTAATGAGAATTTCTAGCAAATCATTCCTACATATCATGGCACCTGTGGCTTAATTCTTGAATTCTCTATTGTCTGTATTTCCAAATAGGAAAGCGTACATTTCTTAGGATGAATACAGGGCTATAAACATTTCTTTTTATAATAAGGTACCTAGTTTTGATGTCCCATTAACTAATACCAATTTGCACTCCCAAAGGATACTTATGTTGGAACACTTTGTATTGGTTTAGAATGTAAAAGGTTGTGTAAATCCTGATTCTACATTAATGAGATTTTCTGCTTTGTTCCTGTGTTGGGGCCACCAAGAATAGTATGGGCATAGCACTTACAAAGCAGCCTGTGATTGGCATAGTCTGTATCTTACTGGATTGTTTCTTTGTTTGTTTGGTTTAATGCATAGATTTCCAATCTGTCATTTTCTTCCAGTTGGACTTCTGAATATGTTTGTTTTTTTTGCTGAGTGTGTGGTTTGTTTTTAGCTGCTGATTTTTAGTCAGATTGTACAGGAGGAGTAACAAAAGGCCTTAATTTTGAAATGTGAAATTTTTTAGGCATTTGCTCTCCAAAGCTCTTTTTGAGTGACTTGAGATTTTTGCAGCAGTCACAGTATCCAACTTGGATAAATCTGCATTCTCAGCAGCTTTACTACTTAAAAAAAAATACCCTTACACCAGCTCTTTTAGGAAGCAAGGAGACAGCTTTGCTAACAGTAATGAGTTGTGCAAACCACAGATGGTCTTCATGCTGGAAATTACTGGAAAGGACTACAAAATGTTGGGTTTTAGGGCCACAGCCATTTACATACATCATGTATTATGTGTATACATGCACATTTGTTAGTATACAACAGATTAATGTGGCAAAGAGTGAATTTGTATAGCTAGTACCAGTCCTTTAGATTTTTGAAATTTTGCAACGTGCTTTCACATGACTTAACACATTTTGTGCCCACAGTAACTCTCTTGGGTAAAACAGGCAGATAGCATGACTACCACCATTGTGGGTAAGAAAATAAGAAGTCTAGAAAGTTCAGGTCCTTGCCAAAAGTCCCTTGGCTGGGAAATGTCACAGCTGAAATTTATCTCTATCCCCTAATTCCAAAGAGTGGCCTTTTGGTCAAAATGTACTGGTTGGATTCCAGCATCCCTAGTTTATAGCCCTGTCTCTTCTCTAAATCTCAGCTGCCCCCTCTAACAATAAGGAATATGATACTACCTCATACTTTATTTTGTGATTTATTTATTTGATCAGTAAATGAAATAATGTATACATGGCCTGTGCCCTGTACATTATAAACACTCCGTGACTATGTTTGCTTGTGTTTTTGTTTAAAGCAAATAATAATACTCACTACATGCTAACTGTTTTAATGGTTTTATAAAGGTTAACTCAATCCTCATGTCAGTTTTATGACGCAGGGGTTATTAATACCTCCATTTTACATGTGAGAGGGCCAAAGCAAGATGAGGTTAAGAAGTTTTTCCAAGTTTACAAGCTAGTAAATATCAGACTAGGGATTCAATTCAAGGGAATCTGGCCCCATGGCCATAGTCTTAACCACTCTGCTATTATTCTGGAGGCACACAGTCAAATATATACACATGGGGCTTTCATATTCTATTGTTTTATGACTTTAAAGTCCCCTGACCTAGGGAATATTCTCATTATACTATCGTGGATTTTCTAAACTGTTGCTACCATACCCCAGGGCATCCTAAGACTTTACTAGGTATATAGTAGAGTGTTCATTTTTGTCAGATAGCTGCAGAACTCAGGAGCATATCCAGTTAGTTCTAATAAAGGTACAATTTGAATTCCTTTTGATGCAAGGTGTAATTCCAGTGAAGAGCTCAAACTAAATGAAACCATTTTTTTTTCTTACACATTTAAATCATGGCAGGATTTAGTTTAGGCTTAAGGTAGAATTCTGTCATGTAGTATTTAGACAAAATGGCAAAACAATTAAAAGAATGTGGGGCCTGGCAGACAAAGAAAGATGACAAGCTTTGCTTGGCTATAACGTGAATGGCAAGTGATAGAAGACTAGTGATAGTAGATTAAAACCCTACAATGTAGGAGAAAAAAGGAAAGGGATGCCCAAAAGAGTAGATAACTAATAAACAATAGTAATAAATGGTTAAAGGTAAAGAAGCTTAAGAGGAGCTGTCTCCATGGGCAAAGCTATTGAAATAGACAACCAACCCAGATCTTTGGGAGCAGTCCTCTATGGTTGGCAATGTAAAGCCATATTTAGTTGCTGCTGGTGCAAACCCTGACATTTGGGATATCCATTAATTCATTTAAGCCCAAAGATGCATGCATTCCACTCAGTAATTTGGAAAATACATGGAAGATTTCTCATGTTTCTAGTAAAGTAGAAATAAATTATGTAAGAATGAAATTTAGTTGATTACTATGAGGGTAATCCCATTTAAATTGGTTGGTATTGGAAGTTTTCTGCCACTTTTTTTTTTTCCCTAGTTCCTATGACTTCATTTCATCATTGACCTATAGGGCTTTCCTTGCTCCTTGGAGAACGAGTTGAAATGGGCATGAAACCTATTTTTACAGAGTAGGAAAGTCAAAGTCCTCCTCTTACTTCCTTTCAAGTTTTTGTCCTTCCCATGGTTCTCTGGTCTGTACTTCTGCTTACAAGTTTGCTATTTTAATTCAACTCATACAGATTTAAAAAAATGTATGCTCTCAAGTGAACTGTTTGATGGATTCAGTTGTTTTCCAGAAGATCTGAGGACTCACATAGGAGAGATATCACATTGTACACCACACAAAAGACTGCCATGTAGCTTAACCTTTATCCTCTGTTCCTTCCCTGAAATCCATACCATAGAAAAGGTGAGACCCCCTTACAAAATGCAGCATAGCCCCTGAGTAGTGCAGCAGCGAAGGGTCCTGAGAAACTGTTCTGATTTCCGTAGCATCCCTTGGAAGTTTGACGAACAAAATTACATCCTCCCTTACATCCTTTTACAAAGAGATTGGAACCCCCATTTATTGAGAATGTCCTGTGTGAGTGCTATGCTAGGCACTTTCACAGAGGCTGTTTACGTAATCTGTAGAACCCGACTGGGTATGTTTTATCCCCATTTTATAGATGAGAAAACTGGGTCTCAAAAGTGGCCAACATTGTTACCATGCTGAAAAAAGGTGTTGGAATACATGTGGAGAAGAGAAGGAATAGTTGAGTTTTCTGCTCAAAAACAGAGGAAGAATAAAGGGCAAAGATTATGAACTACTAGATAGTCTACATAGTGGGGCAGTGGCAAACAGATGGCTCCTTTCACTGTTTTCCTTTTCTCCATCCAAGATGTCGGCCCTCATTTTCCTTTGGAAATGCAAAGCATGTTAAACAAAGATTCTTTTGGTGCCAATTAAGAGATTATTTTTGTCTCTGTTTGTAATGTTTCACTTAATATCAATGAGTATTTTATCTCTTGTACACCTACATATTCCATTATGCTATTTACATTTGTTTAACACATTGAATTAAGAACATTGTTAAAAATTGAGAAAGACTTCCCTTTGTGAAATTTGGAAATTGAAGGTAGCAGTTTGCACGTTTCCTTGCCAATCACAGTAGTCATTTTTAGGATCTTTAAAGGGGTAATTCAATTACCCACACAGTTCTGCTTTCTAAAAACCTGTGCAGGGAAGTATTTTCTTAGGCAAGCCAGCGAAGCTACTCAAGCTACTGGCAGTGTTCCAGACTCTAGCAACAACAACGAAAACATTGACACCAATCAAGTGTTGATTGAGAAGACTATCTGGTGAGGAAGGGCAAAAGGGACAGGGAAAATGCCTTAGGGCTATTTTCTGCTTGCCTGTGGCCTTTGGAGCCCACAATTACATCTTTGCTCATTCCAAAGAGGCTACTTGAAAAGGACTTGTGGGACGTGGAGACATTTTTGAGTAATGTAGAACTTCATCAGTTGTATCTAGCACTGTCTCCAATCTAAACTGTCATTGCTGCCATGCTACAATATGAGACTTCAATTTAGTAGCTGATCAATTCGAAAACAGTTTCCAGTGATAAAAATAGTCTGTATGAATTTGAGATAAAAGTTGTTACACTTATATTTTGAAAATAATCTTTTCTGAGAACTAGAGCACAACTGGCTTTCTTTCTATAAAATGTAATACCTTTTCCTTAAATTCGACTCCCCTGAGCTCCCTTCCCCCAAAAAGCTTGCTTTGGAGTAAAATTCAAATTTAATTTTGAAATAAAGTTGATGAGATGAGCTATAGAAACTTGATATTAAAATTTTATTATAGCTTTTAATAGTATAATTGATGTACACTGTTATGTTAGCTTTGGATGCCTAACAATTCTGTATGTTACCCAGTGCTCACCATGACAAGTGAAGTCACCATCTGTCACCATGCAACATGATTACTACACAATTGTCTATATTCCCTATGCTGTATTTTTCATCGCCTGGCTCATTTATACCTAGAAGTTTGTACCTCTTAATCCCCTTTGCCTATTTTACCCAAGGAAGTTGACATTTTTATTGGTGAAAATGGTCAAATATGGGTGATTTCATAGAGTTTATAGGGTTCAATATGATATCTCTAGTCTTAGTGCATCTAAGTGTGCTTTTCTGAGAAGCCATGTTGGAACAAATTAACTTTGTTGCCTCAGTGACCTGCAACATATTTCTTAACTTGTTCTTACTAATTTTGATGCCTTTTTTAGTTGTGTGTAGTACTACTGTAGCATTCGGCTCCAGCCTACAAACTCCAGACTAGGACAAGAATGGTGTTATTGGGAAGACTAAGGCATTTAAAAAAGTAGATAACCCTGTGCAAAGTAAATCCACATCTCTTTGACTCTGTGGTACACCGGGTGATTTTTGCTAGCTACTCCTTGAAGGACATTCCATGTGGCTTGCTCACCTTTGAGATACAGCCTTCAATCAGACTTCAGCAGAGCAGCCAGAGTGATTCTTTTAAAATACTATTAAGTGAAAGGATCCTTCCTTAGATTCACTCTACTTTGGTCATCTTTGGGAGGCTAAAGGCCAATATTGTCATTCTGTTTCTTTTTACTGTCACTTCTTGTGGCAAGTAACCCTTTAGTAACTACATATAATCTTCATTGTAAATGAGTAAGTTGAAAAGTTGGTCAGTTTCATATGGATAGTATCACATATGTGCAGAAGATCTGCAAAAATCATAGATTATTAGATTTTTCACAAAGTAAACACATTCTGGTACCCAGAACAGGGAACAAAACATTGCTAGAATCCTACAAACTCCTTCATGTCTCCATCAGTATTATAACTCTCAGCAGTTATCCTACCCACACTTTTAACATCAAGGTGGTTTTTCTTCTATTTGAACTTTATATTAATGGAATCACACAGTATGTGTTCTTTGGTACCAGGCTGCTTTTGCCCAGCATCATTTTTGTGAAAACATTCCTTTCTGTCGCAAATAGTTGTAGCTCATCCATTTCCATTGCTGTATGAACTTTCATTGTACAGCTATTATCACAATACATTTGGCCTTTTCTACTGTTAGTAAACATTTGGGTTGTGTTGGATATTAAGGTATTACAAATAGTGCCTCTATGAACGTTTGTGACTGTGTCTTTGGGTGAACATAGTGTGTAGGATATATCCTAGTAATAGAAGTGGTGGGTAAAAAGATGCATGCCTTTCAGCTAAGCAGATATTGCCATTTGTCCAAAGTGGTCGTACTAATTTGCAAACCCATCATCAGGTGTTGGCGAATTCCAGTAGCTCCTTATCTCCACAATTAATGTCATGTCTTTCACCTCGAAGCCATTCTGATGGGTGTGCTATGAGTTCAATTCAGTCCTAATTTGTGATTCTCATGGCTAATGCTATTGAGTGAGCACTTTTTAACATATTTGTTGGTAATTTGGAGAAAGCAGTTCAATTTTCATGAATACTAAGTGAGTGATATGTGGGTATGGCTAAAATCATATGGGTGATGGTGAAATTGCTTAAGTGTAGTAAATACTGCTTTCACTAATGAATCTTTTACTAACTGATACTTTTATTCCTTTAAAAAAGCTTTTGCTCTGAGAGAGGGTGGTAGGGTTACATTATATGTTTAAATAAAAAAAGCTTAAATAAAAAAAAAAGCTTTTGCTCTAGTAAATTCAATTAAATAGAAACTTATGAATAACCCCCTTTGTGAAATGATATGAGACTAACAAGGTCTATATCATGGGAAGCTGCCCAGAGGATGCCATTTATTTTCAATATAACTATTCTTTATAAGACAAAAGATTTATACAAATATTAATGAAAGAAATATAACAAAAATAATTTTAATGGTTAAATAACAGTATTTCTGTAGTTTAAATTTTTCTCAAAATTATAAAAGGAAAAAGTAAATATATAGTATGATAACTATGTTAATTCACAGTGTACTACAGATGGTGTGGTCTAGCAATAAGATACACATTTTTTTAAAAATGTATTTTGGAGGAATGGGGAGAGACAAAGGGAGGAGAGAGAAATCCAAGCAGATTCTGCACTGAGTGTGGAGCCTGACACCGGGCTCAATCTCACAACCCCAAGATCATGACCTGAGCCAAAACCAAGAGTCAGACACTCAACTGACTGTGCCCCCAGGTGCCCCAGATACACATTTTCAGTCAAATGAACTTTGACTCTTGCCAGGATGTCTCTATGACTATATGTAAGTTATTATTTGTAAACAGTGTCTTGAGGTCCAGCCCTGATTCCCACACAAAAACTTAATAATTTTACTAGTTGCTGCATGAATTGTGTCTGCTTTTAGATGCTTCAAATCTGAAGGTCTTTGGAAGTCTTCATGCCCAATCCCATTCTCCCATTCAGCCTTGTTTTCCTCCCTCCTCCCTCCCCAATACCCTCTTGCCAACATCTGCTTTTATATTCAATGAAAATTGGTCAACATTTTTGATAGTCAACTAGATAATCCAAAGTCTAATTTTTTTACTACAAATCTGTAATGCAACCCTGCTTGTATCCTAAAAACTATGCGATTCCGTGAAACTGTGCTCCTGGAGAAGCATATTCTAGGAGTCCTTCATTCTCCCATAATAAATCTTAATCCACTTTATCTCCTATACCAGAAATCTTGGAATCCCCTTTCTTCTACCTCTTCTTTTTCCTCCCTTGTTATCAGTCTGACATCAGGCCTTGGCTATTCTTTCTTTAAAGTGTTAATTTTTTTTTTAAGATTTTATTTATTTATTTGATAGACAGAGATCACAAGCAGAGAGGCAGAGAGAGAGGAGGAAGCAGGCTGTCCGCAGAGCAGAGAGCCCGATGCGGGGCTCGATCCCACGACTCTGGGATCCTGACCCGAGCCAAAGGCAGCGGCCCTAACCCGCTGAGCCACCCAGGCGCCCCTAAAGTGTTAATTTTTAATCCTTTGGGTAACAGTCCCCTATAAAATAAAAATAATTGGGCAACAGGAGCTTCATATTCTTGTTGTTTTGTTGCTTTTCTGTCTCCAGATGGTTAAATAATATGTCTAAGGTTTCAAAGCTTAAGTGATAGACATGGTGTTTGAGCCTTGATTTTCTTTTCTTTTCTTAAGATTTTTATTTGTTTATGTGAGAGAGAGAGAGAGAGATCTTGAGCAAGGGGAGGGCTAGAGGGAGAAGCAGACTCCCTCCTGAGCAAGAAACCTGATGCAGGGCTTGACCCCAGGACCCTGAGATCATCACCTGAGCTGAAGGCAGACACTTAACTGACTGAGCCACCTTGGCACCCCAAGTGTAGATTTTCTAACTCCAATGTCAATGACCTTAAAACACTATGCTCCAGGGTGCCTAGGTGGCTCAGTGGATTAACGCCTCTGCCTTCGGCTTGGGTCATGATCCCAGGGTCCTGGGATCGAGCCCCACATCGGGCTCTCTGCTCAGTGGGGAGCCTGCCTTCTCCTCTCTCTCTGCTTGCCTCTCTGCCTAGTTGTGATCTCTATCTGTCAAATAAATAAATTAAAAAAAATTAAAAAAAAAAAACAACAACACTACACTCTAGTGCCAGAGGAGACCATTTTTAAGCTGAGTCTAGTAACATGAGCAGGACCTGACAGTGGGGCAGAATACAGAAGAATGTACTGGAAAAGCCTAATTAGAGTCTGGAGGTATAAACATGTGCAAAACTTAGGAAATTGCGATTTTCAAGTGTGATTACTGTATCTTTTTTTTTTTTCACTGTTTCGAGATTCATTGTTTATGTGCCACACCCAGTGCTCCATGCAATATGTGCCCTCCTTAATACCCACCACTAGGCTCACCCATCCCCTACCCACCCCCCTCCAAAACCCTCAGTTTGTTTCTCAGAGTCCACAGTCTCTCATGATTTGTCTCTCCCTCTGATTTCCCCCAACTCACTTCTCTCCATCTCCCAATGTCTTCCATGTTATTCCTTATGCTCCACAAGTAAGTGAAACCATATGATAATTGACTCTCTCTGCTTGACTTATTTCACTCAGCATAATCTCCTCCATTCCCATCCATGTTGATGCAGAAGTTGGTATTCATCCTTTCTGATGACTGTGTAATATTCCATTGTGTATATAGACCATATCTTCTTTATTCATTTGTCCATTGAAGGGCATCTTGGTTCTTTCCACAGTTTGGCGACTTTGGCCATTGCTGCTATGAACATTGGGGTACAGATGGCCCTTCTTTTCACTGCATCTCTATCTTTGGAGTAAATACCCAGTAGTGCAATTGCAGGGTCGTAGGGTAGCTCTATTTTTAATTTTTTGAGGAATTTCCACACTGTCTTCCAAAGTGGCTGCCATATCTGATAAAGAAAACTGCCTACTTGTTTTCTGAGGAATCTAGACTTGAAAAATGACACCTAGTGTTGGCTTCTAGAAGTACCATGAGCCAAGAGTAGATTGGGCTTAAGGTTCAGTTATGATTACAAATACAAAGTTGTGTAGTTTGACATATTTATATTTATCTCATATCATTATCAGTAATGTTTACACCAAGAGAAATATTCTCTATGCATGAGGTGGGGGGAAATTTTATGGATAGCTTTTTGCTTTCCATGTGAGTTCTCATGTCAGCTCTCTAAAATGTAGGAGTGAGCAATCCATGAGACTGTCTGGAGAAATAATGTGAACTCTATAATTTTTACAGCTAAGATACTATTATAGATTAAACAGAGAAGCCCTGGCAGCCTCTAGTTACCCAAATAATCATTTCATTATTTCCTTCTGGGTTGCAATTATTTACTTCTAACTAGTGTTTTCCTATAGCATTAAATATACTCCTTTTGGAATTAAAAGCAGTTGCGAAATGCATTGTCTTTGACATCACATTTTAGTTGCTGTTAGAAAAATAAAAATCCTTTATTGCCTTACATTCTAATACCTTTCAACAAAACCTATTAAAATGATTAGGCAGAAGATTTTTTTTCCCCCCAACTAGTTTCACAAATATTTGAAGAATTTAAAATACTGTACGGAAGGCCTATAATTTCTGAATAAACTTCGTTCTATTTCAGGGCCAAATGTTAACTCAGTTGTTGAAAAAAAAAAATTATGATGCCGTTGAAACAAGTGTCTCTTGAGCAAGTAACCACAGCATCTGGTATTCTTTACCTGTAGGTTGAAGAAAAAGTCCCAGTCGGTGGATATTACCGCTCCAGGGTTCAACCCTCTGGCTGCTGCAGGAAAGCAAACGCCACAGGCCAGTAAGCCGCCCACACCCAAGACGCCCGTCATTGAAGAAGAGCAGAACAACGCGACCAATACCCAGAAGCATCCTTCTCGGAGGAGTGAACTGAAGAGGTTCTACACTATTGGTGAGCAGCAGACATTTTATGCATTTGGACAGATGCCGTCTGTCTGAACAGCCCAGCAAATGTGGGGATCTGCAGTTACATGCCCCCTTGCTTATAGGACGCGGGTATCTTTCTGCGGGTTGCTGTGGTCATTTTCTCATGCGGTTTGAACATGGAGATGGAAGAGCACCGAAAACCTTCCACAAAGTTAAATAAGAGAGCAGGCTTGGGGGCTGGCCCTGTCCTGGCCTGAGGGGAGTTAGTCATGTGTGTCTTTGGCTCTCCAGCTTGTTAGTTGACATGCTACCTTCTTTCATTTTTGCCCCCCCCACAGCCAGCACCGTTTCTTGTTTATTTGTGTTTGTTCTTTTTATGTTTCCTCCAGGCTCTCAAGTCTCTCCCCATGTTCTGTCATGGTGTTGAGACAGTGGTTGATGTGCCTCCATAACTACCAACACCACTAAGAAAATAGAGGCTGAGGGAGGACAGATACCTGTGCAGGCGTGCATTGGCCTTACATGTTACTTTGCTTTGGAGGGATTGAATACCACATAGAACCCATCAGCTAAGAAAATAGTAAACTCTGGGTGGAGTCATATAGGCATAATGCCGCTTTTTTTGCATAGGGGAGATAAATCTACCCAGAAGGAGGAGATGGAGGCTTTGCTTTACTTATTTCTTCATTTTAGAGAGATTTGGTCATATCCAAAAGCCTTTAGAATAGAGACTGTGGCTTCATGGGTTAACCAAAGTTACATCAAAGGGCATACATTTATAACAAATAAAATGAAGAATCCACCAGCCCAACCCAATATCGGATGTTTGAAAATTTTGTCTCAGCTACTTTAGTGTTCTTATCTAGAGATCCCACTCAGGAGGCCAGATTCCTAATTCTGACTCCCACATCGATTTTCTCTGTGACTTTGTCAAGCCTTGTTCCTGTGTCTTTGGGTTACATTGTATCCTTCAAGTCTGAAGACATGCCTCCATGTAGCTCTAGCACTATTTCAGGATGTGGTGACTAAAACCATGCTTTCCTGTTCTGCCATTTTATGTCCTCTTCCTATATCTACTCTCTGGTGTCCTCTTTCCTGATGAAAATGTTCAAGTCTTATTTTTCAAGAGATAGTAGGCATGATGTCTTTGATGTTATCAATAGTCAAATAATAAGAACTGACAGAAGTGTAAACAGGCTCATATTTCTATTTTTAAAGCTTACAATAGCATTTTTCCAAAACTCAGTTAACTAGAAAAGCCCATAAAGTTTGCACAACTGCCTTTCTGTTTTCCAGTGTCCTTTTCTCCCACCCTTCAACGTGTCCATAACCTTCTATTGCTTTTCGAACTTATTAACTGGCTGAGGAAAAAAACAAAACAAAACAGTATTTTGCTTTCAGAAAATAGTTTAGCATATAAACACAATATTCCTTAAAGATGAGAAAATGAGGGAGAAACAATGACAAGCTTGGCCACATAAATAGATAAGCCTAAAAATTAGAAGTCTAAATGGTGAGTTTGGGTTGCAGTTGTATGGTGAGTTATCATAAATAACCCTACCACTACTGAATTTTTAATGATTGGACTTGTAATAATTTGATTCATAATCAGTGCCAATGGCATATCTATTATGTTAAAACAGATATCTGAATTGTTAACTTAATGTATTTTTATAACCACTCTACTAATTTGGACCTATGACTTATTTTCAAGGCTAAAATATTAGCAGGTATATAATCGCCTGTATTGAAAAGTTATGTCACATAAGTGTCTTTCAGAATCCTTTAGTGGCATGTGTTGGTAATAACAACAATTAAAATTACCCCTTATTGGTAATGCCATATACCAGGCACAAGTGAAGCTTGTTAGGTAGGTGTTATGTTCTTTATTTTTATGCATGGGGGATAGAACCTGAGAGAAATTAAGGAGCCATGAGCAAGAGATAGCAGACTGCACAAATGAAATTAACCTTCTCTTGTGACACTTCAGAATCAGCCTTCAGTTATTTAGAAGGTTACCTGCGTAGGTGTGCCAAATGAGTCTCTATGGCTAATAAAGTGGAGCAATATTTTTACTTCAATTCTCAGATGATCTCATTTAAGGAAACATGCCAACTAACCCATCCACCAGCCAGTGTGCCCTTTCTTTGAAAGGTATCTTTCAGGATTTCAATTTCTGCATCACACAATTGAGAAAAAACCTAGAAGCCCTCCTGTGGCCAAGTTAAGTACTACATTTAGGCTTTGCAATGAAGAGCCCTACTGTATTTAAGTGAAATAATGTATTTAAATTCAAGCGATGATTCTGAGGATTAAAGAATTTTCAAATTAAAAAAAAAAACTAGAAGATTTTGAAGTTATTTAACTTTTAGGGGTTGAGTGGTGCACTAGCTTCTCTAGAAATTTGTTTCACTCTCACAACTGTTCTTCATGGACCTATGTACAGCCTCTATTTCTTGTGGAGCAGACTCTAGGAAAGACATACAGTCTTCTTCTATAGACAATAGATTCGGGTCCTTAATTATTCCTAGTAATAGAAACATATTAAGCCTAGTAGTAGCAAAATAATGACACAGCATAAACTCACTTTTATAAGAGAATTAACCCATTCTACAGAAGTGTAATAACATTTCATTGATTTGGAATAAGTAGGGGAAAAGCTGTTCTCTATTGATGTGAAATATATGAATCTTCAGATAAATTAAAAGGAATCCCCCTCCTTGTGTTTAAGCTCTCCTGGCCTCTGACACTTGCTTGTCCCCCTCGTCTTCCTGTGTTGGCATGTCTGTCTCTGCACCAGCTCTCCATTCCTGTGGGTAGGGGGGTGATGCTGTTTATTTCCCTGATCCAAGCACTTAGTACTACGTGAAGTGCATAGGAAGCGCTCAATAAGCTTTGAGGCTGGTAAAGGGGTGGTTGGTAAAGGGGGCTAGCAGAGGTTGTAAGGATTAACCTTGCCCTTGCTAGTGGAGGACGAGAGGAAGAAATTGGCTAAGCAGTTTAAGGAGGAGCTTTGGAGGTTTCATTCTAGTTCTTCATTGCTCCTCAGAGAAGGATCAGAACACCTGCTATGGAGAATGATTAACCAAATAATACAACCTTTCTATCTATTTCTCTCTTTCTATCTTCTCTCTATCTATCTGCTGAGATTAGAGTTACCAAAGTCTTCTTTTATGACAGAGCACCTCTGTTAAGTGCTCTCTGCAACTTCACGGAGTAGACAAGGGCGGAACTTGACCTTCCCAGGTTCCTGGCGAAGCAGGGCTTCCAAACAGGTGGGATACGGGGGCTCCTTGGCTCTCAGGTGTTGGAATGAATAATACCTTTTGAGCTTTCCTTCAGCTGAGACCTCTTCCTGTCAGGTCCTCACCTTGTCATATGAACCGACAGCCTGCTCACCTCCATTAATCGCCTGTTTATCCTCATGGCCCAGCTCAGTCTTTGCCTTTTATTCTATCTGTGTTAATGTCACTGTAACACCTTCTCTTTGTTAAAACACCACCTATGGTGAATCAGTCAGGGTTCTTTACACAGTAATTTCCACTTACATTCAGATGCCTGAATTCTGGGTTTATTTGGGGCATATGTATAACTCAAACTCTCCCACATATGAAAATATGTTCATTCATTTAAGAATCTTTCATTTATTAATTCAGTAAATATTTATGGAATGCCCACCACATGCCCGGCCTTATTTGAAGTTCTATTAATATAAGAGTAAATAAGACCAAGTCCATGCCCTCAGGTGCTTGTATTCTAATGGGGAGGACAGGCTATAAACAACCAGAAGGTTAACACATTGTCAAGGAATGATAAGTATATAAAGAAAAAAATAGTTTGTGGTAGAAAAGTTACTCTGTATAATGTGTGTTTTTTTTTATATTTTATCTATTTATTTGACAGAGAGAGAGATCACAAGTAGGCAGAGAGAGGAAGGGAAGCAAGCTCCCCGCTGAGCAGAGAGCCCGACTCGGGGCTCGATCCCAGGACCCTGGGATCATGACCCGAGCTGAAGGCAGAGGCTTTAACCCACTGAGCCACCCAGGTGCCCCTGTAAAACGTGTTTAAATCTCACACAGGTTTTATTTGATGAATTTTGTCAGATGACCTGTGCAGTTCTGAGAAATCAATTAGCATGGCTTCAGTTACATACAGGACATCTAATGTGTTCATAATACATTTTTCAAAGAGTTGTTTTTTGCTTTCCTTGCATAGAATTAGGTTTAAAAAGACTAATGGAATTGGCATTTGCAGCATGAAGAAGCAAATGATTGAGGGGAAGCTTAATGACCTTCAAGATTCCTAGCATTGTTTGAAGAAGTGGTGTCCATATGCTTTTCATTCGTACTAAGAAAAAGAATAAGACACTTGGGTAAAGCTGTAGTATAGAATATTGAAATTAATAAAGGTTGTGACATGTTTTAGTATATGTTACCAGAAAGCTTGCTTTTTGTTTGTTTTTAAGGTACAGCTCTTACCTCTTTAGAATGATTTGGGAGTCAGTTTGCCTATAGAGAAAGTGGTAAGACTCTCAAAGACCCTAAATGATTTTGATCAATGTCAGGAAGCCGTGGTGTACTCATTCCATGTGCTTATTAAACTCCTCTTTTGCTCACCTGATCAGCTGTCAATGGTGAGATACCGGGCCCCCGGCACCTGATGTCTACGTTGGACTCCCGTTCTTCTTGCTAGTAATATGAGCATGCATGGATACTTAGAATCTCCAGAGCTTAGAATTCACCTCTTTCTTTTTTTACTAAGAGTGAGCAAAATCGTCTGCACGAGTTCTTGTCGAAGTGCCTGGAATGGGGAAGTTCTCCATCAGTGTGAGTGAGCTTGTCATTGCGGTTGCTGGGCATCAAGGAAGCAGCCAGTGCTCACGATCCCTGGGCGAGGATGTGAAGCTAACCTGGGACTGGTGTGATGCAAGCCTCCTAATCTTTTGATCCTTGACATCTGATCAGCTGCCTCCTACTTCAGAAACCCTGCAGTGGTTCTTCATTCGCCCCAGAAAACCAGATTGTTCCTCTGTAGCCCTTTCATGTTCTGACCCTACTTACTCTCCGGCTTTCTCTCGGACCCCAGCCCTACACTGTAGCCAAGCCAAATTCCTTACGGTTTCCCGAAGGTGTGCTCATGTATGCTACAGCACAGGCTCGATGCCAGCTCTTCTTTCCACCTAGAAGAGTGTTGGAAATCAACCCAAACGTCCCTCATAACCAGCCACACTTTCCCCAAGTCTCATCAACATGAATAGATTTCAAAGCATTTTAACATACCCTTTGTCAGTTGTTTAGGTCACTAGCAAATACTCCTTGAAATCAGCGATTGCTTATAACGTTCTTCAAGGGTAAGTGGAACATGTATACTGACCACCATGCAGCATTCTATAGAATGAAGCCTCTGACAATTGAATGACTTACTCATGATCGCACTCCAAATAGTGGCAAAGCCAAGGAAAGAATCTACATAGACAGGTAACTAATAGTGAAGAGCTTATCATCTATACGTCTTCAGATCACAGTCTCTTCTCAGAACCAAAACAACAATGAAATTACATTGTTAATAGAGCTCTTACTGAGTGGTTCCCCAGTGCAAATCCATTCCATTGATGGTGAAACAGATCCATTAAAAAAGAATACTAGTTTTTCATCAGATTTGACTTACTCAACTAAAGTGATTCTCCTTTCCTCCTTTGCTTTCTTCCTCTCTTGCTCTGTCCCTTTTTCTTCTTCCCTTCCTCCTTTCTTTCATTTTTACCCCCTTTTCTTTCCTGCCTCCTTCCTTGTGTTAAAAATGAACTGCTTTTTGTGAAATGATGACATAGTATATTGGTTTGGTAGACTTTTTCAATCAGATTTGTTATTTTTAAATCTCTTTGCTTCTCAAAATTAAGTTGAGAAATGTCCCCCAGAATATCCTTTTGAAATTTTGCCGGTCTATGAAATTATAAAATCTGAAATCCAATGTTCTTGTCTTTTGCCCTGCCTTCAGGTTAGAATACCTTCCACATTGCAAGTTTAATGAAGCACAGTTCAAAACAAATTTGTACCTTACTAACCCTGGGCTGCTTACATATTAAAAAGAGAGCCTACAGAATTAGGGGTTCCCTGGGAATTCTTCTGAGTAGTTGGCAAAATTAAAACAGTAATAACTAGTTTGGAAACTCTAAAAAGAGAAAAGCAAGGCACATATTTTAACTGCTTTTTAATTGCGATACACCAGGCATTTTAAAATATCATCACATAACTTGTATGCCTCTCATTTTGAAGCCAGACTCTTTAATTATAAGAATAAAAAAGAGCAACTCTAAAGTGAAAAACACTGTAACAGGAGAGAAAAAAAAAATTAAAAAGACTAATCTTGCTGGAGGCGACACATTCCGCAGCATGAAACTAGGCCACCCCTGAACCAGAACCTTCTCTCCAAGCTAGAAGAATCTTCATGTCAAAGCAGAAAGTCTCTGTGATTTAATCAGCAGAATGATCTTGGCATACAGGTCACCGCCTATGAGCACAGAAACTAAAATGGATAACTGCTCTCAGGGTTCAAATTAAATTATGTTCTTCAGAAAAATGACTTTGTTTTGAAGTTTGTTCTGACATTTTGATGATGACTTGTATTTTCTGAGTCACAAGAATATGTAGGGAAAATTATTCCATTGCTGAGGTTCCTGGTGATACATGGAAGCTGAAATTCTCTAAGTGGATCTGAGCTTTTCACAAACTTTGAAGCCCCATGCATGTGCAGAAGTGTCATTTCTTTTCTTTCTTATGTATATTGAATAAGAATGTGCAATTTTTATTAAGATAGTGAATTTAAAGATATTGAGAGCCCAAGTTCAATTTTTTTTCATTTGTAGGATAAGTAGACCTAGGGATTCAGTATATGAGAGTCTGTGTCTGTGTGTACGTGTTGAAGAGGTATTTAGTTGGGTTTTTATTTCATGTCACTGTTTCTTATTTATTCTATTTAAAACCCACTTTAAAACAGGAAGGCTAGGAAAACCCACCAGCAGAAACTCCTTTTCAACTCTAAAATAAATATGAAAGCTTTACGTCTTCCTAGAGAAATTAGGTCTTTTTTACTAAACATCTGTACAATTTTAAACTTTACTGAGCAGGAGTAGATGTCCTCAGAAGGAAGAAAAGTTTTTGTTTGATATCCCTGTAGATTGGTAGTGCCTGTAGTGTGCCAGAGCGGTTTGCAAACTAATTTTCCTGGGTTCACACCATATTTTATGCAGCCGCCTTACTCGTTTTTTCCCTAACTCTATGATGGTTCGCCGTCAGAAGTAATCAACCCAGGATCAAGAAACACAGCTTCATCATTGTTGTGATAAATGGATTAAGAAATACCAATAACTCTCAGGTTTCCCTGAACAGCTTGTATTAGTACTGCTAACCTGAAAAATAAAACTGTCATTTACTTTACCCCCCAAAATGTGTTAATTCAGGAATAGCAGAAGACTGCGATTCAGGACAAGCAAGCTAAGGCAGAACGATAGAGAAGACCAGAGAAACGGGCGTTGGGAGGGCTGTTGGAGTAATCTGGGAGTTGGAAGAGCTGTGGTCTTCCGTGAGCTCCCGTTGTGACAGCCTCTCATTGCTTGGGCTAGCCCCTGGGGAGAAGAAAACCCTTTCTTCTTCCTGTGCGTTAGTAAAGTATTATGGACTAATAAGGTTGCCTCTTCCTCTTGGGGCTGCAGTTAAGGCCTAGTGGTAAGGTGTGAGGGCTCCCCCTGCTGGCCTTCCCATTCCATTTTAAAACTTTTTTTTTTTTTAAGATTTTATTTATTTATTAGTTAGAGAGAGAGAGCGAGCACAGGCAGACAGAGAGGCAGGCAGAGGCAGAGGGAGAAGCAGGCTCCCTGCCAAGCAAGGAGCCGGATGTGGGACTCGATCCCAGGATGCTGGGATCATGACCTGAGCCGAAGGCAGCCGCTTAACCAACTGAGCCACCCAGGCGTCCCCCCATTCCATTTTAAATGAGGTTTCCTTTCATTAATTTTCACAGAATGGTGTTTGAGTTGCAGCATAATCATAACTTACTAAAAATAAATTACACCTGTCAATTTACTTAATGATTTCTAAACAGCCTAATTAAAACTGGTTAGAATTGTGGAATAATTAAAATGGACATGTTTCATGGTTGAGAAATCATCATGATCCTGTTTGAAATTTGCTAAATCCCTATTAAAATAAGCCCTTTAGCTCTGTCAGCCATCAAAACTTGCCCTTTCCACCCACTGAGACTTGGATGAATGCTTCGTTTCACTGACGCATGACTGGGGAAGAGAATGACATTATTAAGAAAGACCACTTTATTTTAAACATTTAATGATCGAATTAATGGCAATTTGAACAGTAAAATATGTCCTAATTTCCCCAGTATTTCCTTTTTCAAAGAATATGAATTTTTAAAGCTTCTAAGTATTTTGAACACATTCAGAAATAAAGTTTCTGTATGTCCTGATTTTTTTTTAACTTCACAATTCATACTAATGACATTTCTTCACACATTAAAACAAAACAAACAAACAAAAGATTCAGTAATGAAATAGTGGCCATGTTCACAAGTCTGATCAAAAGAATATTACTTAGAAGAATAAATATAGTTAAAAGCTAGGCACAATTAGGGCAATGTTTCCATTGCTATTTCTGCCACACTTTATGAAACTACTTCGACTACTGTTGGTTACTTTGAACAGTTCAATTATAAATGTTTCAGTGGCCATTTGTAATAGATTTACTGTAAATCATATGCACATCTACACGCAAGCAGGCTTTTAGTGAGCTATTCTGAAAGTTCACTAATTCAAACTTTGAGATAAATTGCACAGACTATGAGATTAAAAGTCTTGTGTTAGTACAACCTATGAATAAAAAGCTATAAGGATTTGTAATGGAAATATGGGTACAGGATACAGAAAATATTGTGTTCAGCAAATCAGCTTAAGAAACAGATTTTCGCTAGGCAAAAATACCTACTAGGAGAAATTAATGAGCTGGTTTTATTTATTTTTTTTTTAAAGATTTTACTTATTTATTTTATTTTAGAGAGAGAGGGCAGGGGGTGAGGGGCACCATGCCTCCCTGCTGTGCACAGAGCACAAGGCAGGGCTCAGTCTTAGGACCCCCGAGATCATGACCTGAGCTGAAATCAAATTGGATGTTTAACCAGCTGAGCCACCCAGGTGCCCCAGTGAGCTGGGTTTAAAGTTATGTTATCTATTGATTAGCCTATTTCAAGTTGCTATGTAAATTAAAGTTAAATACCTGCAGATATTATATGAATAAGTCTTTAGTACTTTAGATGGATACTAACTTGTGGAAAAAGCCCATATTGCCTCTGTTATCATGACCAAGAAACCTTAGTATCACATTTCTTCTATTCTGCTTGGTCATTTCTTTGGTAAACCTCTTTCATAAATTGGAATCTTAAGTCTTCTGGTGTATTTTGTCTTATGGAAGAATTGATAGGCATTTTATTTCAAAGAACTGTGTTGTAAATATTAAAAAACATTGCACATTCAGTATATGGAAAATAGCCCTTCATCAGAGAAGTCAGTAAGACTTTTTAAAATTTTTTATTTATTTTTAAGGATATATTTATTTGAAGAGTGAGAGAGAGAGAACATGTGAATGGGGGTAGGGGCAGAGGAAGAAAGAATCCTTAGGCAGACTTCCTGCTGAGCATAGGGCTCCACACAGGGCTCTAGATCATGACCCTAATGGAACCAAGAGTTGGACACTCAACCGACTAAACCACCCAGGTGCCCCTTTTATCTTTTCTTTCTTTTTTTCTTTCTTTTTTTTTTTAAGATTTTTAATTTTGAAATCTGTAAGGCTTTAAACAGTGCCTGCCTGCTGCATTATAATATTTTCTTTTTGCTAGCATTTGCAGTCAAGGGTCCTTGAACTTTATGTGTTGCTTAAATTTTATTATTTATTTATTTATTTATTTAGGTTTTTATTTTTTATTTATTTGACAGAGAGAGAGATCACAAGTAGGCAGAGAGGCAGGCAAAGAGAGCAGCGGAAGCAGGCTCCTCGCTGAGCAGAGAGCCCAATGTGGGGCTCGATCCCAGAACCCTGGGATCATGACTCGAGCTGAAGGTAGAGTCTTAACCCACTGAGCCACCCAGGTGCCCTGTATGTGTTGCTTAAGTTTTAATACATTGATAGAAGGGACACTGATTTCCTCTCATAGTTCTCAAAGCCAAGGAGGCAAAAATTGTCATCAATAGTGTATTGGAGATAAAACACCAGGTGCTCACGGAGAGTTGAACTTTGACTGCTTATTGAGGGTCTCATAGACCCATTCAAAATAATTTCCTTTCTAATTAGGTAGTTTCAGTGTCTTTGAGGGTCTTTCAAGTGAGTCAAGTATAACAGAAGCAGTAGAATAATATTTACTGTAAATAACGGTATCTGGAATGCTGTTTGGGGCTACAGAGTTTCACTTCCTGTCATAAATAATTTTGTCAAATTACAGATCTTTTCCTTGCATGAGAAACATTCTTTTTTTTTTTAAAGTTTTTTTTTTTATTGAGCAGTTACTCTTTTTTTTTTTTTTTTAAGATTTTATTCATTTATTTGACAGAGAGACTGAAGTAGGCAGAGAGAGAGAGGGGGAAGCAGGCTCCCCGATGAGCAGGGAGCCCGATGTGGGGCTCGATCCCAGGACCCTGGGATCATGACCCGAACCGAAAGCAGAGGCTTTAACCCACTGAGCCACCCAGGCACCCCGAGAAACATTCTTATAAATAAACATAGGGTAAATGGGATGAGGTAGGTATAGCCAAAAAGATGCATTGAAATTAAAATAAGAGAAATATAAATAGTAATAATTCCTTCTCTCCATTCTCTCATATTTATTTTTCACTTCCACCCCTATGTGAGGCTATCTAAACTTTAATTCAATGGGTAGTTTTAAGAACACATATTCCAAAAATTTTTTTTAAAAAGGAATGCTCATTCATTCACTTAGCAAGTGATTGAGTACCATTGACAAGAGCCACTAGTGGGAAATGAGACTTCTTTTTTTTTTTTTTTTAAAGATTTTATTTATTTATTTGACAGACAGAGATCCAAATAGGCAGAGAGGCAGGCAGAGAGAGAGGAGGAAGCAGGCTCCCCGCTGAGCAGAGAGCCCGATGCGGGGCTGGATCCCAGGACCCTGGGATCATGACCTGAGCAGAAGGCAGAGGCTTTAACCCACTGAGCCACCCAGGTGCCCTGGATATGAGACTTCTTATAGAAGTCTTTTTTTCTGGAATGAAAGTCTCAGAGGGCACGTAGAGATACACACAAAATAGCTGAGTAGAAAGAGAAGACACTAGAGTGAAGGAAAGTGTAAGAAAAAAAATGTGAAATACCTAAAACTTTCCTCTCAAGAGGAGCCTGACACTAAAATTTAAGTACAGGAGGTAAGCTAGACCTGAGAAAATCAACAAAATCAGCAATTGGGTGAGGAATTGACTCTTAACATAAAGAAAAAAATTAATTCTTAAAATGACGTTATGTTTTATTTGAGGCTTCTAGGATAACTGTTAAGTTTCAAATTTGAATGTCAGGGTGAATGAGGTTACCATTTTACAAAGATGGAAGATACTCCTGGGATAGCTTTTAAAATGGGATTTTGAGTTCATTTGTGGGTGGATTGAGCTTAAAGTACCGGTGGAAATAGGCAGTTGGATCTGCCATTCTGGTGCTCAGATGTTGGGTTTAGAAGACAGTTGTCAGAACATATTGGCACGTAGGCATACAGGCGTTTCTTAAGACAAGTGAAAAGAAGAGTCTTACCCAAAATATAAGAGGTAGGAAGCCAGGGGCTGCAGAGGCAACTGAGAAAGGAGGCTCAAGGGCAGTGGAGGTAATTCTTGTTGTATCTTCCATCTCTATACTCCAGTAGATCTGTCCCTTCTTAACTCCTACTAGTCCTTTAGGAGAGAGATGAAAACATGTCATTCATATGACCCAAACTGTGAAGGCAGATTATTATGATGGGACCTTGGCATGCTAACATTAGAGAATACAGATATTCATGAAAGCTGTGTTGGAGGTGGGTAGAGAATTTTCTTTATCGAAAGAAAGAGGGGGCAGCAGCTTCTTTTTGGTTCCCTTCTTTGGTCATCACTTACCATTTAAGTTTACTGGAGTAATAATATCTGTGGAGAAAAATGGGTGGAACTGGCGTCGATGCCTAAGCATCATATCAGAAACCTGTTGATGTTAAAGCAAATGGTTTTTATATGAATTAGAGAAGAGTCAATGTATATCAAAACATCTTTTTCCAGTATTGGATCAGTATTCATGAGTCTCTCCTTTTTGTGTAAATCACACTTATGATTCATTCTGCTTAGACACCCTGTTTATTGCGGAGTCATTCCACATCACACGGTCTGAGAACTTTCTCCTACATTATTTTGGGACTTGCAGAGAACTTAAGGATGAGCACCAGACAGCAAATGACTCAGAGTCTTCAGGCATTTTCATGATTTACCACCTGAACGGGATTTACCACCTGAACGGGGAGGGGAAAAGTTTGATTTTCCTTTTCATCACCAGGCCTCAGAGGGGACAGCTTTAATGCCTTAAAACTGTTCTAAGGAATTGCTCGCTACATTTTATTGTGCATTGGAGAATCTTATTAAAACACAGGTGCTGACTTAGTAGATCTGTGATACAGCCATAATTTTGCATTTGTAACAAGATTTCAGGTCACACTGATGCTGCTGGTCCCTGAGTAGTAAGGCTTGTCTAACGGGCCCAAAGGCTTTCTTCATTTGGCAGGGCGTAGAACACATGTTTCAGTATTTGTACCCAAATTATCATTCTGAACTAAGAATTTATTGTTAAGACTTGTGTTCCTTCTCAAAACAAACTGCTTAGCCCCCAGCCCTTAATATCTGTGATACAAGAAGCTTTCAGAATAAGAATGTGGATATTCTCTCACAGTACACATACACAGCTCTCATGTTACAAAATCCACAGATTGCTATACCGTATTAATAGATAGAATTGTGTGGTTAACCTTGGAGCATTGGAGACATGTTAGCTGATTCCTGAATGTGATTAGTCAAGAGCATGAGTTGTGACCATGCCGTGTGGTTTACTGAAAAGCAAAGGAAGTGAAAATTCCGATACAAAAAAAATTAGAGATTTGCTGGATATTCTGCGCTAGTATTCACCGCTTGTGTTGGTCAAAATTGTTGGTCATTATTTTCATCTACTCAGTGGGAATAAAAGTACTTTCTTCATAGAATTTTTGTGAGTTTTAGAATAGGTAATGCATGTAAAGCTCTTCGTACTGAATCTGGCTAGTAAATATGAAACAAATAATTGCTATTTCATCGAAGAAGGAACAATGAAATGGAGGCGGTCAATGAGGAAGTAAGAGCCGGTCAGTATTAGTTTTAGCCTGGGGAAATACATTATTGATGTGTTTAATCTCTTTTACACTGAACGCAAAAAGGTTTCTGGATCAGATGAATTATTATCTACAGCAGTGATAGTGCTGAGTCCCCTTTCCTCAGTCCCCTTGCAGCAACTTGAAGAAAGATGTTCTACATCTTTCTACAGGGGTTTGTGCTTCAGGAGCCCTGACGTTATGAATCTGGACATTTATACAGAAGATGGACAGCTGCCCTCCTTCCCTCTGGAAAGTTGGGATGGGGGCAAACAAACAAAAACCCCTCTGTTCCTAATGTAAATGAATCCTCCCTGGAAAAGTTCCCTAAGATTTCATAATTCTTTGAAAGATAAACAGAATCACTCAGAGTCCAAAATGTGAATACATACCTCCAGAGAGAGAAATCTGTATCTCTCCAGAGCTCTATCTACTCAATCATCTTTTAACCCAGATGCCAGTTTTCTTTGTTCATGCTGGGCCTTATGGCCTCTCCACACCTCCCCTGCCTGTGATTCTTGGACTTTCAGCGAACTTTGTACAAATCATGAAATTCTGGCTGTGATTGGGTTTCCTGTAGAAACTGGTGGAAGGACTAAGTTCTTCATCAGAAATAGGGAGAATATACCCAGACACATAGAATATACCCAGATACATAGGACCCTCAGCTGACCTTAGAGTTAGATATGTAATCATTAATAATAGGAAAAGAGGATGGAAAATCACATGAATTTGAAAACTATTCCTCCACTTATTCCTATCTAAATGTGTGGTCCAGGACCCGGGTCACTTACCTGTTAGTACTCAAACTCCCATGTCTGACAAACTAGGGAATTTGATATTCTCCTGGTCACAGATTCCCTTTTGCCTCTGATTCTTAGACTTTAAGATTTTTAACTGAAGTGCATTTTATTAGTGTTTTTTTAAAATGAAATTATTTTGAGCATTGAGTTTTGGCACAACGTCTTTCTAAATACAGCTCAAAATAACATTTATTTTTTTAAAAACATGTTCGATTACTTGTATCATCTCCTTTCTGCCGTTTTTTTGTATCCTTTCATTAAATTTTGTTGTTCTAAAATGAGTCTTGGCTCTTTTTCCAAAATTTACAGGTGTCAGGTTGGACCTATGTGTTTCCTGTGTATGATTCCAATAGTTCCTCATAATTCATCTTTTCTTGCAGGCTCCCAAACTTCTTTATTTAGTACAGTTGTATCGCTGCCTTGAAATGAGCAACCTTTGTAACAATTAAATCCCATTTAATTGGGATTTAATTACAGAAGAAGGAATCCTTTCTCATTGGCTGTGTTCTTTGTTTGGGTTTCATGACCCCAGATAGTTTGGACAAACTCCACAACCATGAATAGCGCAAAAGTAGGTGTTTTGAGTGCAGTGAAGCAGAGTAAGTTGAATATACAAAAATGTATGTGAAGCTCGAGTCTTCAAGTGGGGAAGAGGAAGGAGAAAAGAACCAGCAGTTAGAAGCACAGGTGCATGTGGGGACCCCTGTGTATTATCATTTCGTTTAATCATCATAAAAACCTTGTCATAAAATACTGTAGTCTTCATATTACCCATGAGGTTCAGAGATTTCCCATGAATTGCCCAAGGTCACCCTGCTGGTAACAAGTAGGAAAAGGATTTAAATCTCCATTTGACTCTAAAACCTAGCTTCCTTCCATTCCTTCCTAGCTTCCTTCCATTAGATTTCACTTTCTTCAAGCCATGTGACCTGTTGTTTTGTGGCAACTTTGTTATTTATCAGATGACATAATGGCTGCATAAGCACTGTATCATCTATAAAGTGACAACTGTGACTTATTGTTGCTATAATTGATAAAGCCAGGTAAGTCATTTAAGCTTCCTAAGGAACAATTATAAATAATTGATATGCACAATTATGCACTTCATGTTGCTCATGTAATTTTACTTCTCATGTGTGTATTTGAAGTAGCATTTTATAATTAATGATTATTCCCACTGAAACACTAAACCTGCCCTTTCCATATTTTCTCAATGAAAGAGGAATACTGGCAGTGTTTGAAAACTCATTTTATGATCTGGCTTGAGGCTTGTTGTGTGTGTGTGTGTGTGTGTGTGCGTGTGTGTGTGTGTGTAGATTTTTTAGTAAAAATTAAATAGAACTCCTGTAATTTGCTTGTTTCGTGCTCTAATAAAGTATGAATTGATAAAATTACAGTAATATTTTGATAGGAACCAAAACTAACTTCACTAAGCATGTTGTTAAAAAATGGTAAGTTTATTTAAAATGTCATGTGCTGGGATTGGGTAGGACTTCTTTAAGAATGACTCATGTCGGGGCACCTGGGTGGCTCAGTGGGTTAAAGCCTCTGCCTTCGGCTCAGGTCATGATCCCAGGGTCCTGGGATCGAGCCCCGCATCGGGCTCTCTGCTCAGTGGGGAGCCTGCTTCCCCCTCTCTCTCTGCCTGCCTCCCTGCCTACTTGTGATCTCTGTCTGTCAAATAAATAAATAAAATCTTTAAAAAAAAAAAAAAAAGAATGACTCATGTCAAACAAGGCTTTCTTTGTAAACCCAAGACTTAAGGGTTAGGAAAATGTCATGAAGAAAATATCTTGACTTAGGCAGAACCACCTGACAAATCCTTATGATGGCCAGTTAAAAAGAGGAAAATGAACACAAGATGATTATCCTAGCTTTGGGGATGACTAATGGCGAGGAGTCAGCTTAGAGAGTGGTTTCTAACACTGGGCCACAAGGCTTAAACTTGGGGCTGTGTCTCATTGGGATTTCATCTGTACCATTTTGCTGCAAATAGATAAGATGTAAATTGACACAGTGCTGAGTGAAATCAAAATATGACAAGGTAAGTTCACCTTAAAGGATTGGCTCAAATTGAAAAACTAACATTTATAGAATTGATTCAAACTTTGTATAGTTGGTTCAAGCTGAAAAGTTAATACTTGATGAGTTTGAGTGTTAATTTTTCTCTTTGTTTGAAAAAGCCAGCTGTAGACCTTCATATTTCAGAAAACCTGATTTAACAGTGTTCAGGTGGAAAAAAATTTCCCTTTCTCCCTTCCAGAATCTTTGGCTGATCTATTAATTGAAGTAAGACAGATTAACAGGAGAAAAACAAATTTAATTTTGTATATATGGGGGCCCCATAAAAATGTGAGACTCCAGGGGAGCCTGGGTGGCTCAGTTGGTTAAGTACCTCACTTCAGTTCAGATCATGACCTCAGGGTCCTGGGATCTAGCCCAGCCTTGGGCTCCCTCCTCAGCGGGGAGTCTACTTTTCCCTCTTCATCTGCCCCTTTCCATCATGTGTGCTTTCTCTCTCTCTCTCTCTCTCTCTCAAGTAAATAAATCTCAGTGAGTTGGGCATCTGTTGGGCTCAGGTCATGATCCCAAGACCCTGGGATCAAGCCCTCTATCAGGCTCTCTGTGGAGGGAGCCTGCTTCTCCCTCTTCCTCTGCCTGCTGCTCCCCCTTGCTTATGAGCATGCACTCACGCACGTGCACTCTATCTCTCTCTCAAATAAATAAGTAAAATATTTTTTTAAAAAGGGGGGGGTAGGAAAAGAAAATGTGAGGCTCCAAAAGGCAGCCAAGTAATTAAGCTCATAGAAAATCCTGAGCTAAGAAGAGGGGTGGGGATCAGGGGAAGCAGGCCTGGAAAGGTGAGAGATAACAAAGGTTATCCTGTTATACAGGTGAGTTTCTAGGGTGAGCTGTATCTCTGGTAATAATTCTCTTCCTGGTATGCGCTCCCTTTCCCAAGTAAATTAAAGGCCATCGAGGGGGAGGTAAAGAGCTTTTCCTGAATCTGCTTGAATTTATTTGCTTTTAGCTCAAAATAATCCTTATGCCAAACTGACATATTTTGGGGTGGTGAATTCTGCTTTTCTTCAACAGTAATTTGAGTAAAAAGAGAGTCATAGATTATAGTTTTAGGAGATGTGGGCGAGGAAAAATAGTGTTCATTCTGTCTTACTAGATTTTTGGCTGAGATCCTCCCTGTAATAAAAGATAGATTAACAGGAGAAAAACAGAAGTTTAATAACATGTATACCTCCTTTGTACATGGGAGAGACCCCGGAAAACTGAACAGTTCCCTAAAATAGCTCAAGCCACCACTTAATTTTTTTTTTAAGATTTTATTTATTTATTTGAGAGAGAGAGAGAGAGAGAGAGAGAGCATGAGAGGGGAGAAGATCAGAGGGAGAAGCAGACTCCCCATGGAGCTGGGAGCTTGATGTGGGACTCCATCCTGGGATTCCAGGATTATGACCTGAGCTGAAGGCAGTCGCTTAACCAACTGAGCCACCCAGGCACCCAAGCCACCACTCGGTGGCTACAGGAAACCACCAGGTGGAGCACAGTAAACAAGGGTAAGGTTGTTATGCAGATGTGAGTTGTTGCTTCTATGTTGATAGGAGTTTCTAGAGATTTAGTTGCTCTTCCTCCTACAGAGAGGGAGACACCCTTACACATAGAGATTACCTCTAAAATGTGAAGGTCTCTTGGGACGCCTGGGTGGCTCAGTTGGTTAAGTGGCTGCCTTCAGCTCAGGTCATCGAGTCCCATGTGGGGCTCCTTGCTTAGCAGGGAGCCTACTTCTCCGTCTGCCTCTGTCTGCCTGCGCTTGCTCCTGTGCACTCTCTATCTGACAAATAAATAAAATATTTTTTAAAAAAATGTGAAGGTCTCTTATGAAAGCGTAACTTCTCCATTTTCGAGGTTTTTCCTATGTCTGCTGTTTCTTAAAAATAATCGGCCTAAAATAGCCCTTATGCCACCCCAGTATTTTGGGGTGGCAAATTCTCATCCTTCCCATCAGAATGAACTGTTCAGTAATGTGGCATAGCAAACGAAAAAGGGGATATAATCTTAAATGATCAGGATCTCAGGGATACACTGTTGCTCTTATCTATTAAGGAAGAAAGATTAACCGTCATCTGCCTGGCTCCCAGAGGGTAGTTCTAAAACCAATGGGCAGACGTTTCAAGATCACTTTTTAGCCTTATATAAAGAAGGATCATATGAAAATAAAATAACTATAAAAGTAGGGGATTCTAAGACAACTCTGCCCTATATTTTATTTACTTTGCCCTTATAAAATAACACATTTATATTTTCTTTTTGCACAAAACCATGGTAATGTGTGTGCCATTCCATTTTATAGGATATGCCTTGCCACAGTCAACTTGTGTTTGCATTTTGATAGAGTTCTGAAATGATTTCCTTTTTCTCCCTTAGTATTTCTGCATTACTACCCCAGTTGGGAGTGTACCTTAGTAAGTGGCCCCGTGGAAGAGGTTAAAAATCTTGGCATGGGGCACCTGGGTGGCTCAGTGGATTAAGCCTCTGCCTTCAGCTTAGGTCATGATCTCAGGGTCCTGGGAAGGAGCCCCGCATAGGGCTCTCTGCTCAGCAGGGAGCCTGCTTCACACTCCCTCTCTCTCTGCCTGCCTTTCTGCCTACTTGTGATCTCTCTCTCTCTCTCTCTCTCTCAAATAAATAAATAAAATCTTAAAATAAATAAATGAAAAGTAAAAATCTTGGCCATAAAGCCAAACATAGTTGGATTTAAACCCAGTCTTTACCAGTTACTATGTGATATGAGGAAAGTTGCTTAATTTCTCTGAACCTTGGTTTTTACATCTGCCAAGAAAAGATATTTTCTATATCACTATGCTGTCCCAAGGATTAAATGTAGGTAATGTGTTTTTTAAATTAGGACAACCTTTGAAACATGATAAATGTTTAACAAACATCTATTAGTAGTAGCTGATAAGAGTGTGATAATTCACAATTTTGAAACACTTAGAAACACTTTTCTACATAATAAGTGTTAAATAAATAAAAGTGGATAACTATCATGTTAACTTGAAATAAGTTGGTGCTCCTGAGGTATCACACAAATCATTTATCCCCAACCCTGTGCCTCTACTAACAGGCATAAACTTGTGCTATAGTCTCTCCTTAGTTTTCCTCAGGAAAGACAAGTTCATTTCATCATTATTCATTACATTATCCTTCTCAGGAAGTGCACCGGTAAGAAGAAAAGATTCACTCATTGTTGCCAGAGCACACTACACGATTCTCGAGGGATATCATAAAGCCAAACTCTCCTATGAAAATCACCCACAGATTATAAAACCAAGACGGGACTTTTTTCCCCAGAGAATCACTGATCCCCACTGTGAGAAGATTTTTGCTTTACCAGCACTTTGGAAAAACTAAGTTTAGCAGATTGGTGGTTGATGTTTTAGGAGCATGGAAGCAGTTCCCTGAGGTGTGATGAGCTAGGGAAACAGCTGATTTCAGTGAAAGTTGGAGAAACAAGGCAAGGATGAACACTCAGTGGTTGAGATACAGGGTAGCCCAAGAGAGAGCCCAGGGAGTGAACACAGATCTCAAAGGTGGTAAGGAAGAAACACATCCTACAAACCAGGGGTAGGATACCAACATTCTATCTAGACCCAAGTTATTACTTGGTTTTCTTCTTAGCTCTTATATGTTTCATTCTGTTTTATCTTGAGTATACCCTATGAGTTATATATTTGTTATCTCCGTTTAGCAAATGAACAAACTAAGGCCTTTAAGGCCCAGACAGGTTAAGTAGCTTGCCTGAGATCTCATAGTTAGTAACTACGAAACCAAAGATTTGTCTTCTGTACAAAAGCAGGGGCCTTTTTGCCGTGTTTCACCACTTTCTATGGATAAAGTGATCTACCCTTTTCCAAACAGCAAAATTACTTCACCATTTTAATAGGTATGAAAGTGATCTTCCCAAGCCCTTCACGGATCATTGTTTAGATTTGGTAAGACTGTTTAGCCACTAAGGTTATAGTTGGAGATTATTATAAATGTTACCCAACTTGAAATCTTAAAATGAAATTGTTTACAAGGAAGCAAACAAACAGCAGGCATTCTAAAACAAGTGTTTATTAGCCTGGTGATACACCGATTGGGAAAATATATCCTCTTTCTTCCCCATAGGCTTTTGTTGGTCTTCATAAGGCAACTCTAAGAAATTTTGGAGGAAGCTTCCTAAATAGGAAACTCTTATTCAGAACTTGAAAAACACAAAAGAAAGACTTATTTTTTCTCCCCAATCTATATTTCTGCCAAAGTTTAGTCAGAAAATTCACATACATATAATCAAAATTATTTAATCTTAGTGAATTTTCAGTGTGGGTTAGGCTTTTTTTCTTTTTTAATTTACATTGCCTCCAATAAAACTGTGGTAGCATCACTTAATATAAATAAATTCAATTAAATTTTTTAATAAATTCAATTTAAATAAGCCTTTTAAATATATCATGCTTTAGCTATAACCTGAAAGCAGTATCATTGCAAGAAACTAAATTTCACATTGGCTTGAGGTTTAGGGTCATGAGAAAAAATAATAATGAAACTATATGTAAATTAATTCCCATATTTCAGAAGATTCTTTCTTTCTTTCTTCCTTTCTTTCTTTCTCTCTCTCTCTCTCTAAGCAAAACCTTTACCTATCTCTGGTTTCTTCTGGGTTTTTTTGTTTGTTTGTTTGTTTTTCATATATGGGTACAGTTTGTATCAATAGCAAACCCTCCTTCACCGCCCCCCTACCGCCAAGAAAAGGGTTGAGAGTATGGTAAATTCCTTTTTTCCTTATTGATTTCACATGTAGCTGGTCAGTCTGTTAGTTTTGGCTTAAGACTCCCAGTCTTTAGTCTCATTTCTAGGAGGTCCTATTTCAATAACTTTATTATGGTAAATGGGCTACATCTATAGAATGTAGTGACTTCTTTCTGTGCCATAAGCATAAAGAAGAGGTTTCCTACATGTCAGCACTTCTTGGTGACATCCTCTATGGCTAGGTCTGAATACAGACATTGGAGGATTCTACAGAGCATCAGTAAGGAAAAGTAGGAGGAGGCTACTGAACATGATAGTCTTCACTCACAGAATTTCATAAAAGGCTTATTGACCAAGTATCCTACTTTGAAATTAGTTCAATTCAATTAGTTTAAACTGTATGTGGTTATTCTTTTGTTTTTATAACCACTTCTATTTTAAACATTCCCACCAGGGATATGGTCACTTTGTCTTTGTTTTTCTTGTTTTATGTTGTTGGATTTTCATTTTTGAGTACTTAAATGTGGGGATGAGAGGTTAGTTAATGATTCCATGAGAAAAGATACTGAACAATATACACACATCAAAAACAACAGAGAAGACCAAAAACAAAAACAAACTGTGAATTGTGTAATTCTTAGAGATTTTTTAAACATTTATGGAAAGCTTCTACCATCCTTAAACATGAAAATTGGCTTTTTCAGACACAACTAGGTGAATTTCTCCCAGTGGATACTCATTGAGCGATACTCTATATCAGCTAAGATTTGCTTAGGAAAACAGAAACCACAATACTCCAGGTGTTTGTCCAAGAAAGGGCTTAATATAAGGAATTATTTGCCAAAAAGCTAAAGAAGAAGCTGAGTAGAAGTCCAAACTACCGCTGGTTTAAAACAAAAGTACAAACGTGGCAGGAAGCTGGTGCTACTGCTCTTACCTATCCGTAGCACTGAAATAAATGCTTTGTGGAAAGATTCAAGAAGCATCTGAAAACCTCACAGTGCCGTCCACCCATGAGCATAGCTTTGCCACTAATGAAAGTAATATTCCTATCTCCTCCTTTCCAAATCTTTATTTCCATAAATGAGTCCATCTCCTACTAGCAGGAGAATAGAAATAAATCTAGTTTTCAGGCTCTAGCCCCTTTGGATCTTTGTACATAAATGTCAGAGATGGGACAGCATTGACAGCCATGCGATACAGAACACATGGGTCAACTCTCTAAGTCTTAGGTGGAATTATTTATTCCCCTCAAGCACTGGCTTGAGTAATATTGAATGACTTAGCATTCTAAATATTTATCCATTCTCATTCTGCCTCTTAACTACAGAGAGGGCAAGGTTTTTTCCTTTCATCTACAAGATGGTGTTCTGATCAAAGCATATCATCTAAAGGGAGACATGATATGTGCAATACCCAGGTAGTATGAAAGTTAACCTGTCAACCAACAGGATGTGAAACTTCCAGCTTTCCTTGGCCTTTTACAGGTATTTTTGTGAGCAAATCTGATCATTACATTAAAAGGCCAAGGAAGCAGGAACATATTTCAATATCATGTTTATTTTGTTTTAGAAGGTAAAAGTTTAACCTTACACTATAGAAATGCTCTTTAAGGTATATCTGATTCATTATCAATTGACGAGAGCAGTTAAGTATGTACATATATTATCAGTGGAAGGAACCTCAGAGAAAAGCTCACTGCTTTTTTGACTGACCTAAAACTATGTACAAATATTCTGTGTCCCCAGTAAGTAATAATAATAATAGATAAAAAAAATTAAAGTGCTGCAATTTATCATCGTAGGACATAGTAGATTCTCTCTGAAAGTTGTTTTTTTTTTTTTTCAGATTATTTATTTATTTATTTGACAGAGAGAGAGAGATCACAAGCAGGCAGAGAGGCAGGCAGAGAGGGGGAGGCAGGCTCCCTGCTGAGCAGAGAGTGTGGGACTCGATCCCAGGACCCTGGGACCATGACCTGAGCTGAAGGCAGAGGCTTTAACCCACCAAGCTACCCAGGTGCCCCTCTCTCTGAAAGTTTTTATAGGAAAGATTGCATAGTTGTGCTGGGGTGATTTGTAAAGTTTGAAACAAGGTTTTTCCAGACTGGCCCTAAATTATCTCCTATTATTTCATTAACTTTTGGTAACTATCCTATTATGAGATAAAAACCTTCAAGATGCCTCATAATATACTGTGTAAATTTACCATCTAGATTTTTATTATTAGTGTTTATCACTGGGAGAGTGATTATAGAAAAAGTCAGTATTGCCCATCTTTTATCACTGCTATTTAACAGTTCTGGAAGTTATAGATCGGGCTTTCTCTGCCTCAGTGCTAATGCCATTTGGGGCCAAATAATTCTTTGTTGTGGGAGGTTGTCCTGTGCATTGTAGGATTTTCAGCAGCACCCCTGCTCTCTATCCATTAGATACCAATAGCACCAACGCCAGTTGTGGAAACCAAAAATGTACCCAGACATTGCCAGATGTCCCCTGAGGATAGAGTCACTTCTGGTTAAGAATCATTCTTCCAGGGGCGCCTGGGTGGCTCAGTGGGTTAAAGCCGCTGCCTTCGGCTCAGGTCATGATCCCAGGGTCCTGGGATCGAGCCCCACATCGGGCTCTCTGCTCTGCGGACATCCTGCTTCCTCCCCTCTCTCTCTGCCTCTCTGCCTACTTGTGATCTCTGTCTATCAAATAAATAAATAAAATCTTTAAAAAAAAAAAAGAATCATTCTTCCAAAAAAAAAAAATCATTTTTCTAGACAATGCAGTATAATACCAAATAGAAATTAGGAAAAAAGGCAACCGAAGGAGAGAGAAAATTACCATTTGAGATAATGTAGTTGTTTCCCTGGTAAAACCAAGACATTCAGCTGAAAAGTCATTTGAATGAAAGACTACACTGAAGTAGTCAGAACTATATATAGAATCATAAATATATACAATCAGTAACCACAAATAGCAAGTTAGAAAATGGGACTTAGGAGTCCCTTTTATAGTGAGTAACAAAAACAAAACAAGCTAGGGAGAAAGCAATTAGGGAATGTATGGGCATTATAAAAAGAAAGGAATGAAATAATTTTGCTCTTCCATATACTAAAGCATATCATAAACCTATAGTAATCAAAGCCAGTACTACATCAATGCCATAACCAGCCAGTAGACCAGTAGAACAGAATAAATGGCCTCAAAACTGATTTTAATTCACATAAAAAATTAGTTTTGAAAAGTAACATCATAAGTCAGAAGGAAGGAAAGCTTATTTAATGATGCTGGTACATTGATTAACCACTTGGAAGAAAAATGTTACATATTTCCCACTTTACATTTCAACAAAGTAACTGTTGACTCTTCTGTGCCATTTTGTGGGTTCTCATTCTACCCAAGGGCCTGTTCTCTCTCCTTCACCAGACTACTTGCTCTCACCATTGGCCTTTACCTGGGCCACTTCTTCCATTGACATCTACCGTCTCTGTTAGATTTCCCTCTTAGCACATCAGCAAGTGCTAGCTTGTATCATGGATGTCTGTTTACTTCGCTCTCTTCTCTGCTGAACAGTGAACTCTTTGAGGAGACTTCTATCACTACATTCCCAGGCTCCAGCATGGTAGACTTGTTATTGTAAAGTATATTTATAAAGGAATCATTATTTTTTTTAAGATTTTGGTAAAATGCACATAACAGAAACTTTACCATTATAACCATTTTTTAAGTGTACCTCTCAATGGCATTAGGTACCTTTCTGTGGTTATGCAACCATCACTTCCATCCCATCTCCAAAATGTTTTTCATCTTGCAAAACTGAAACTTCACATCAATTAAATAGTAACTCCCCATTCGCTCTTCCCCAGCCCCTAGAAACCACCATTCTTTCTGTCTCTGAATTTGATGATTCTAGGTACCTCATGTAAGTGCAATAATTTAGTAAGTGCCCTTTTTGTGACTGGTTTATTTCACTTGACATAGTATCTATAAGGTTTATCCATATTGTAGTGAGAAGGCTGGCCGAAATTCTATTTTATGTGTATACCCCATTGTCCTTATCCATTTCCTCCATCAGTGGACACTTGGGCTGCTTCCACCTTTTGTTTATTGTGAAGATACTGCTATAAACCCGTGTACAAATACCTGTGTGTGTCCCTGCTTTCATTTTTTGTTTGGAGTGAATACCCAGATGTGGACTTGGTAGATAATATGAGGATTCTATCCTTAATCATGTGAGGAAACACCATACTTTTTTTATAGAGGCTATACGATTTTATATTCCCATTAATAATGCACGAGTTCCAATTTCTTCATATTCTCTGCCAACACTTGTTTTTATCTGTTCACTTCTTAAACATTTTATTTCCAATGTAGTTAACATACAGCATTCTATTAGTTTCAGCTATATAATGTATTTGACTATGATTCGACAATTCTTTACATTACTCGATGCTCATTATGATAAGTGTACTTTTTTTTAAATATTTTATTTATTTATTTGAGAGAGAGACAGTGAGAGAGAACATGAGCGAGGAGAAGGTCAGAGGGAGAAGCAGACTCCCATGGAGCTGGGAGCCCAATGTGGGACTCCATCCCGGGACTCCAGGATCATGACCTGAGCCGAAGGCAGTTGCCCAACCAACTGAGCCACCCAGGCGCCCGATAAGTGTACTCTTAACCCCCGTCACCTATTTCACGCATTCCCTCACCCTCACCCACCTCCGCTCTGGGAACCAATAGTTTGTTCTGGGTAGTTAAGAGTGTATTTTTTGGTTTCTCTCCTTTTTTTCTTTGTTCATTTGTTTCTTAAATTCCACATATGAGTGAGATCAAATGGTATGCCTTTCCCTGAGTGACTCATTTCACTTAGCATTATACCCTCTAGAACCATCCATGTTGTTGCTAATGTTGTTATTTTTTTTTAAATAATAATCAGCCTAATGGTTATGAAGTGGTATGAATCATTCATTTTTATATCTTAGCAATTAACTAATTTGACTCACTCATTTGCCATAAGCAGACCCGGAGTCAGAGAATTCATGGGACCTTTTCCAGGGTAAGGGGCTGCTGAACATGTTTCTTGACTCCTGGTCCAGTGCTCCTTCCAGCAAGGCGAAATGCTCCTCTGGGCACACAAGAAGATGCAAAGAGGGACAGACTATAAACTTTCTACTTTCGTGTCACTGTTGTCTGCCTTTTGCTTTGTGGTTGAACATGGTCTAATCTTTCACTATCAAAAAAAAAAAGGCGGGGGAGAGAGAACAGGAAAATACTAGATGACACAGGAAACAGTTATAAACATGTGCCTAAAGGGGACAGTACTGTATTGTGCACTTAACATTTTGCTAAGAGGGTAGATGTCATGTAAAGTGTACTTAATCACAATAAAAAAATGCTATAGTATATAAAAAGCTGAATGAGAAACATGAACAAATATTATTTTCTCTATAAACCAGTAGAGAAGGGTTCTCTATAAACCAGTAGAGAAGTGACTTAAAAGTAATTTACACTGTCTCGACAATGAATGGGTAAGAGCTGAAGGAGTTTTTGTTTGTTAGCAGACTGTATGTGTGGGACCTTAATGAAGTCGTTTGTAGGAAATTGCTATGTGTAAGAGAGCTACTCTGTTAGTGGGATGTGTATTGCCTATTGCTCTGTCATTTTCTATTAATATGAAGAGATTTGGATTTGATTTTTAGAGTTCTCAAAATATTTGGGGATTCAAAGGTAATATAGTCTGTGAATATGATAAAATGTGCCATTTTCTGGCAGCCTAAAACCAGCTGCAGGAGAAGCAGTACTTGTCTAAACATCCAATCACAGAATTCTTTCCCTTCACTAAAATTGATCCAAACACAAAAATAACCCCTGCCACTTTCATGAATATATTAAAGCAGCATAAAGTAGTTATCCTAATGCTATCGAAAACTACACCTGCCACAAAGGCATGATCACGGGGAAAAAATAGCAGCAGGGATATAAATCTGAGCTTTGGGCTTCCATCCTCCCCGGCAATTGGAATAGCCTATATAGGAACACAGCTCCTCAAAGCAGAGGTGGTGGTGAATCCGAAATCTGAATGCAGAACTCCCAGAGCATCCTGGGTTTTCCCGTCATAAAACCTGTTAAGCATTTTGGAAGTAACTTTCATGCCTCTCTAGGCCATAATCTCCAGGAAGGCAGGAGTCATGGCTGATTGGTTCATCTGTGTCTCCCACACTCTGCTCAGGGCCAGGCACACAGGAAGGAAACATTCTGTGACCATGTGCTCACCTTGTGAGTGAGTGAACATTGAATGTTAGCCAATATGTCTGAGCATGATTGGGAAAGTTCTATTTTTTTTTTTAAATTTTGGAGTTTTATTTCTGATCATAACACCAAAGTTTCTTTTTTACTAATGTCCCATCATGTCTCTTTGGTTTTTTATTTTTTATTTTTTAAATTTCCGTTTTTAAAAACGACATGATCATTTGGATGAAAAACTAAAGGTACATGTGATAATGGGCAACTATCATTACCCACTTGGAGATCTTCTTGGGTCCCTGTTACAAAAGTCAGTTCTCATTGCTGTAGCTCCTGCCTTTGGAAGGAACACAGTGTAGCAGAGGTCATCCTGAATTAAAATAACAGGTATTTCTGAATTCTTATTCTTTGCTTGGCATCACACTAATGAGCTTTTCCTAGACTTCTAGCTTAATTTTTACAACAGTCGCTGTGAGGTAGATGTTGTCGTCATTCCTGTATTACGTGTGAGAAAGCTGTGGCTTAACTTGCTTGCAGATCTACCCAAAGTGACAGCGCTACTGGGGAGTGGGACTTGGAAGCGGAAGCTGCTTGATCCTGGGCTTTCCTGGTAATGTGATGATCTCCAGCTGCTCTCCTCTCTAAGCAGGGGATGCCAGGGCAGCAATGTTACAGTCCCAGCTCCTGAAACATCACTCCATGTACACTAGACCAAGAGCAAGAGCCGAAACCAGAATCTGTCCTCACAGTAGCACTCTGTGTGGCTCATAGTGAGACTTCAGAAGCCTCACCCATCTGATTTCCCCTCACCTGTCTAGGACACTAGATAAGTCCCAAGTAAGCAAGAGTGATGAGCAGTGCAGCAAGCAGCGGTCCCAACACTTCAGCATCCAACGATTTCTTTATCCTAGAATGGGTCTCTTCTCTAACTCTCAGCTAATTAATGCCCATTAATGCTCTCAGACTTAATTCACATGCTACCTCTCCTTGGAAACCTTCTCCCGGTCCCCAAATGAATCTTTCCATTCTCTGTGCTCCCATTCTCTTATACCTTGGTTTATTTGGGCAAATAATTGGAGTACTAGAATTCAAATAGTTTACCCTCAAGAGCAGTCTTAAAATAAGCATGTAAATTATCTGGAAAATTCACTCATTCTGGAGCACTGTGTTTATTTTGGGAAATAGCCAATTAAACATAATATCCAACCAACCGGCAGCTATGTAGGTGGGGTGCAATAATTGTGATTAGAAAATATTTATTGTTGAAATGAGTGAAATTTAGTTGGAACAATTAACAAAAGAAATGAGCCACAGAAAAAACACTCTAAAGTCCTATTCAAACACCTGGGTAAAGGACAAAAATAAAAAAACTTTTAATTAGTTATTTGTTTTAGCATATTTGTTGCTTATGTAGGCTAAAATGGAATGTCTGTAAGTTACTCCAATTCTGATCTTCATTTGTGGTAACAGTTCCATTTAGAATGCTGAGTCTAATCACATCTAAGTTCAGTATCTTCCAGTGGGAGGGACTCAGTGTTCCTTTGTTTTTCTTTTAAAATTTAATTTATTTATTTGACAGAGAGGGAGGGAGGGCACAAGCCAGGGGAGCAGGAGAGGGGAAACCAGGCTTCCAGTGAGCAGGGAACCCGATGCAGGACTTAATCCCAGGGTCCTCAAATCATGACCCGAGCCAAAGGCAGAGTCATAACGGACTGAGCCACCCACGCATCCCCTGCCTTCTAGCTAATTTTTTAAAAAGTAGATTTGATATAAAAAGAAGGGCTTCATAAGTAATTCTTTGTACCAGCAGAGTCAGTCATACCAAGGGACTCGGTGTATTCAGAGAACGGGGAGGATTTATGTGTTGTTTGAGATGCTCTGACTTCAGCTCTCCTCAGAGGCTTGGCCACCACGCTGTGTCTGCCGGGAGGCGAAGAGCTTGGCTGAACTTCCTGTTGTCGGAATTGCAGCAGCTGAGCTGGGAACCTGGCTGGTGCTTTCACTATGACTCTGTTCTAAATAGTCCCATTTCTCTTTATCAGGCAAATCGATTTTGCCCATGTCCCCCTAGCCACTATATGAATATCTTGTGTGGACAGCCAGCTATGTTTCTATTCATGGGTTGTGTCTGTATGTGGACTTCAGGCCTAAACTTATTGCTACATTTAAAAATCAAAGTTGAAGGGCACCTTGGGTGGCTCAGTCGTTAAGTGTTAAGCATCTCCCTTTGGCTCAGGTCATGATCCCAAATCCTGGGATCGAGCCCCTCATGGGGCTCCCTGCTCAGCGGGAAGCCTGCTTCTCCCCCTCCTACTCCCCCTGCTTGTGTTCCCTCTCTCGCTGTGTCTCTCTCTGTCAAATAAATAAATAAGATCTTCAAAAAAATAAAAATGAAAACGAAAAAATAAATACATTCATAAAAATCAAAGTTGAGTTCGGTATGGTCAGGCCCCCTAGACGTCCATAGGGACCTCGGAGACAGTAAGCCTTCCCAATAGATAGCATTTTGTAAGTTTAGCTAGTCCTTGGCCCGATATATTTGTGAAAAAACCACAAAGTAAAACTGCATCATGATTCTGATATAGTTTTGGAATATAGGTGATGTTTTGTGGGGTGGGGTCCAGAGCTGACAGCCAAGAAAGAACTCTTGAGAGGTCCTTGGTGCAAAATGGTGGTTTTATTAAAGCCCAGGGACAGGACCCGTGGGCAGAAAGAGCTGCTGCTCCAGGGTTGTGCGGGGTGGCCGATTATGTGCTTGGGGGTTGGGGGTAAGGAAAAAGGGAGGTTTTCCAAAGAATTTTTGTATGCTAAGCAGGACTCACCATTGTCAAGTTAAGGTCGTTTTTCCCTCAGGTAAAGCGTTAACAGGAAGACAGTGGGGAGTTTCCTTCTGGAAGTTAGGTTATTGATAAGAATGCTTTTTTTTCCTTGTAAATCACTAGGACATTTGTAAATGGAGGGAGACTCCTGTCTTGCTGGACTGTAATCTCTATAAATTAACTATTTGTTTTTCCCTTCCCTTAGCTTTAGGGCAGTGGGGAGTGCCTGAGGAGTGCACCCATCCCACTGGGGGTAGGATGGGAGGTGGGGTCGTGGGGTTGATGAAGTTCTGGAATCTAGGTGAGGTTCGGTGGGGTGAGGTCCAGAGCCCATGACCAAGAAAGAATTCTTGAGACATTTTTGGTTTCTAGAAGCCTGAGTGTGGTCAAGAGGGTGGATCATTTTAACTTGCTTCTCCGTATAAAGAATAGCATCCTAGAAATCAAAGACTGTTTCATTCTCCTCTTCAATGCCCCTCAGCACTGATCAGAGTACTGGGAATGCAGTGAGTGTTTCATAAATATTTGCTGGCATCTCAGGAAAGAAAATTTTTCTAAACCAGGAGAAAAGAAACTGTAGGCATAACTAGAAATAAATTATTATGCAGGAAAAAGTAACCCTGAAGTCTTATGCATTGAAAAGTAAAACCAAAACAAAATCTTTAATTCCATTTTATTCTTGTATAATTTCTATTCTTTTTTTAAAAAACATTATACTCTAGTAAAAACAAGATGAATACAGCCTTTCGCCTCTACCCCCAAGCCATAAATCTTGCTATTCTTGCCTACAGCTCTTTATTGCAAAGTTCCTCTTTTACCTGAGGGCCATTTTCACCTTCCATTATTGACTTTTCATTTTTCTTTAGGGTTCAACTCAAATAGCATCACTTAAGACACCATCTGTATTAATACTTGATATTTTATGCTAAAATTTCTCTTCTGCATTACTTTAAGCTCCCTTCAGGGCCAAGTTTATGTCCTGTTTATCTTTCTTTCCCAGTGCCTGAAATGTAGTAAACATTCAGTAAAAATGTTTAAGCCTAAATGCCAGTTTATTTATATTTGTATCTATATTTATGTTCCTATCATAAGTTTTCAGTATCCCAGAATGCTTTTCTCTTGTTAGATTCTCTGTAATATTCAAATCCTAGGATCCATCAAGTTATCATTTCTGGACATACTTACATAATTTCCTCTGTGTCAGTGGTTATCAAATTGCCTGCACATTAGAATCACCTGGGGTACTTTAAAACTTACTCATCATAAAACATATCAATATTATGTATACCCCAAATGATGTACCGAGGGGCTACAATACCACCCCTGTGGCATTCTTCCTAAAAGGACATAACCCAGTCTAATTATAAGAAAACATCAGATAGATCTATTTGAGGATCATTCTACAAAATGGCCAACATTCTTCACCATGGCTAATTTTATGTTATGTGAATTTCACTTCCAGTTTCATGATCTAATGCAGTATCTTGAATTAGACCCTAAACCAAAAAGTGACCATTAGTAGGAAAACTCATAATATTTGACTAATAGTTGTAGATTACATAAAATATTCTTTTAATTTCCTGTATTTGATCATTGACAATATTACAGGAAGCTGGGTGAAAGTTGTATGGTGATTCTTTATCATTATTTCAATGTTACTGTAAGTCTACAATTATTTTAAAAATAAAAAAGTCAAAAAACTTTTTTAAAAAAAAGTGATCTGTGTCTCCCCTAGATGTGTTGATTTAACTTAGCCTGGGTTAAGACTTGAGCATTAAAAAATCTTCCCCGGTGACTCTAATGGACAGACAAGTTGAAAACCAGCAATATAAGCCTTGGCCGCCCAATGGAATCACCTGGGAAGATTTTTTTAAATTCCAAAAGTTTTTTAAAATCCCAAAAGTTAATCCTTAACTAGATTAAATCAGAATATTTAGGTGTTGGGTCAAAGCACTGATATTTTTAAGAAGTTCTTTGGGCAACTCTACTCAAGTCACGGTTGAAAACTGCTGCTCTAAGCTAATATTCTCAAATGTGCATGATTGTAGCATATCCTGGAATGTTCCATGATTGTGACTATGGTCATTAGTATTTTAACATAGAGGTCCTCACTCCAAACCTACTGTATCAATATTCAGAGGGCAGAGTATTTTAACATTTATCCAAGCTGAATTTTATGACCACAAAAATTTGGGAAACACTACAAGCTATCTAGAAATACTGAAGTTGGTCCAGATTCTGCCATTGAAGTCTAAGGCCCGATTAAGAGACTTTTCCTTACGGTAGCAGTGGAAAAAGGAAGGTTAAAGCAATGGACTTCCTGATAAATCCCCCCAACTTTGCTGGAATATTAAGTTTGGCCATTATTTACTCAACAGTGATTTACTTGACATAGACTATGGGAGGGTCAAGTCCCTGACTTCACAAAACTTGAATTCCAGTGTTAGAGGGAAACAAGTGAGAAAAGTAAAATTCTAAATGAACATGATAATTTCCGATATATTGTGCCTGAAAAATAATTTTTAGTCCAAATGTCCATCAACAGATGAATGGATAACCAAACTGTAGTATATACATACAATGGAATATTATTTAGCCATTAAAAATAATGAAGTACAATACATGCCACAATGTGGGTAACCCTCAAAAACCTTATGTTAAATGAAATAAACTGGAACCAAAAAGTCACATACTGTATGGTTCCATTTAGAGGAAGTATTCAGAAAAGGTAAATCCATAGAGACAGAATATAGATTGATATTTGCCAGGGACTGAGGAAGGTGAGATGGAGAGCAACTGCTTAATAGATACAGCATTTCATTGAGGTCATAAAAATATTTTGGAAGTAGATAGAGGTTGGTTGCCCAACATTGCAGATGCACTGAATGTCACTGAATTGTCCACTTTAAAATTGTTCATTTTAAGGGTGCCTGGCTGGCTCAGTCAGGAGAGCATGATGTGATTCTTGATCTTAGGGTTGTAACTTCGAGCCCCATGTTGAGGGTAAAGTTTAAAAAATTACTCTAAAATTGTTAATTTTAAGTAATATGAATTTCACCTCAATAAAAATAATATTTAAAAATTTAACATGGCTACCCCATAGAGAAGGGTGGATAATAGGTGTATATTTCCGATTGGGCCATCAGGGAATTATCTCCAAAGAAGTTATTCTTTAATGACATAAATGGTAAGAACCAAGTCATGTAAACATCAAGGAGTAGAGAATCCAAAACACCTGGAGTGGCAACTGCAAAGGCCCTGAGATGGGAATGACCTACACATACTGTAAGGAGGGAAATAAAGCCAATATAGGAAGGAAGGGGGAAAATAGAGGAGATTACAAGAGAAGATTGGGTGGCTCATATTGGAGCTCATAGACAGCAAGGAGTTTAAACAAGCATCATTTGAACCCAGTTATGCTTTTTTAAAAAGTTAGTGTGTGTGAAGAATGGATTGTTGGATATACACTGGAAGCAGAAAGGCCAACTAGGATGCTATTTCAGTATAGCAGGGAAGATAGTAACTTGGGTCAGAATGACAGTCACAGAGAAAGACGTGAATAACTCAGAATCTCTTTGAAAAGACTATTGATGGAGCAGATGTGGAGGTAGGAGGGCAGGGGAGAGGAACCGGTGGGTGGTTGGAGGTATCTAAGCGCAAGTTTCCCTCTTCCAGACAGAGTAGAATTTTCAGATAGAAGGGGAATTTTTGGCGAGAATGCTTTTGTTTACCACCTTTCAAGCTCCATGGTATCTTGGTGGTCCTAGAGAATTCTGTGTTTGATCTTGATGATCAATGTCAAGGGCATCTTTGGAGCTCCCTTATTAAATGCTAAAGATGAGTATCTATTTCAATTATTAGTCATGCCTGGCTTTGTTTAGGCAGGATAAGATAGGTGTCTTGTTTAATTACCATATCGTGGTTTGTTGTTGTTGTTGTTGCTGCTTTTTTTTTTCTTTTTTCCTTTTTGGAGCCATGTGGGAATTAGTAATCAAGATGAATATTTAAAACAAAGATTCTTTATGTGCTTTGCCCAAACACATGAGAGTAGAAAGAAACATTAATGCCTTTCTGTGGATATCACTCAGTCCAGGTCTACTGGGGCTATTTGCCTGCCTCTCAGAGCCCCTGAGAGCATCTGGTTTGTGAGTACCTGCTCCTTCATTAAGAGTTTGTTAGGTGACACCTCTGCAGAGGCGGCACTGACCCTTTCCTTGAACTGCTGTCCTCACCTCTCCCTCCCATCTTTGATCTTCAGTGATGGATGGTCTGCAGATCCTTGGAGAGGAAAGTATGGCAGCTCCATGTTTGGTCTGCACCGAAAGAGGACAGGCCATGTGGTCCCCACCTTGTTTTTCTCACGCATACTCTTTTTGGACAGTGATACTTCTTTGAGGAAGAGGTGTCATAGAGTTCCCCTTCTGGGGATGTCTCCTGCTTGTTAACCTGATTACTAAAAGCATTTGGTAAGAAGCACAACTATAAGCATACTTCTCTAGGTTGTCCTTTTATAACAACTATAGGTCTGATCAAGGATCTTTCCAAAGGATAAGCATGACAACTCCCTCCTTATTAAAATATACTTGTTCTTACCATTGGTGTTTAAAATGAAAAATAAATGTTGTGTCCTATTTGAAGACATTTGAATTTTCTGTCTCCAATAGAAATAATTTTCCAATCTCTTTGCTTTGAAAAACAACCAGCACAGGCTGATAAATATGGGCTAATAAGTATTCTTGTCAGAAAGTCGTCCAAGCTGACATGTTTTTTTACCCCTTATGTAGAAAAATGAATTCTGCCTATACCAATTATGTGTTAAACCAATAGATTATGTCTAGATTCATGCCTAGATCTGTCAAACCAAAACAATTTACCAAAATGTAGTTTAATTTCCCCATGGCTTGAGAAAATAATGTGTACATATCCATATCTGTTTCTGTCTACCAATCTATGTCCATTCTGGGCCTATCTATTAATGACATGATGTGAATCAAATAAACTCTGAGAACTGAACATTCTGAGTAACTTTCCTTTTCCAGTAGAATGACTTACCGTATAATGCTCTGGAACTGGAATTTTGCCACCGACTAGCTTAGCTGCTGTACTGAAAAAAATGAATTGCCCTCGTAAAAGTGAGTATTTTACTCCAAGAATGTATTTTCCTTAAACAGCTTTTTGATGGAATCAGATCTACTGTGAATGCCCTTATTCACATTGTGCATAAAATGAATATGCTGGTTCTAGTTAATGAGTCTTAGGATCTGTTTCCTCAAATGATACTGAGAAGGCTTATTTCCAAGGTTTCAATTAAATGTGAACTGAAAACTCTTAGCCTCTGCTTTTGATCAGTTCAGTAAAATATTGGAGGACAAATTCTGACCTGCACTACATGCTCTGGTTTGAAATAAAGCTTTGCCACAGAGGAGTTGATTGTGGAAATAATGATCAAGTGGGGATGAGTAGTAGGACTGATGGCAGGCTGCAGACTAATGACATACTTGAATGTTACATTTGCTCACCTATCAGGATATGGGTTAGAGGAGGCCACAGTGTGGTTTTCTCCCCCACCTAAGGCAGTTCTAAATTACTTCTTTGGGCCTAAGTTCTCCAAGTTCCTCAGCAGGGGGAGCCAGTTCATGTATGGATTACCCCCCACCCCCTACCCCCACCCCACCCCCCTATTTGGAAAGTCAGTTATATGCAGTGATAGCATTAACAAAGAACAAAAACAGAGCAGTGGAAGTTTTCACTGTGGGGCTAAAGATTGTAACGAGCAAAAACATGTTTGGGGAAAGGTTAAGAGATGCAGCAGGGGGAAATTCTCCAAAGATAACCCGCTCCCCAAGCCTTGCAGCAAAATGCAAATTCTTGTGAGAGCCAGCAGTGTCTGAGAACTCTACAAAACACAGAGCTGGGTGTGACCCCTTCCTGGGTCTCCCACAGCTCTCCTGGGAGCAGAGGTTGTAAACCAGAGAGAAGAGTAAAAGAGTAAAAGGAAGCGGGAAGAACCAGATTGAATCCACATTTCCATTCCCTTGTGCCTTGACCATAAGCAGTTTGGGGGCTAGTGAATAGGGAGGTATCACAAACGCGTTTTGTATGGTGCTTTCATTTAAGACGCTTGGTTCAGGCAAACCAAGTTCTCATGGTGGTGGATTGAAGAATACAGTCTTACGTTAAGACGATGTTGTCTCAGCATCAGCAGCTGCGGAGCTGTGACGAGCATAGACGCTGGTAGGTGTTGGTATGGCAGGGTCTGTTCCAGTCCCGGTTCTGTCCTTATTATCTGCGTGAGCTTGGGGGATACTGAGTATCTTCCCCCTCAGTTCATCTGTAAAACAGCGTATGGAAGGACCCAGTTCATAGATTCTTAAATGCAGTGAGATCGTGCAGAAACAGGTGAGCACAGTAGGATGTCCATGTCCTTGAGAAACAAGGCACAAAAGCTGCCCAGAATCCCCTTGTTAGGCACGTGGACTGACTTAACGCCACACCTGTGCTTTACATAATCTTTCCTCCTGGGTTATGTAAACGTCTGTGCTGGTGCTGCTTCTCAGTCAGCTTTTCTGTGTGTGCTTCCCTGCTAACTGTTCTAACTCCGCTGGTTTCCTAACAGGGGTCTGCGCTCCGCTTCCCTAGCTCTGGGCACTGGCTTCCTGTTCACTCAGCTGAAACTGAGCAATTCCCTTCCCTCATTAATTTTGTAGCCATGAAGCTATTTATGCAGTCTGAGCAAATACCCACCTGCGGTTTCCTTTTTCTCTCAACTGATGTGAATCAAATTCTTTCCTTTCCTTGTCACACATACCTGTAAACTCCAATTCCTCTTTCTGTTACTGCTTGTTCTGATTGTAGTTGATGAAACATTGTCTGCATTGAGCCCTTCCGATTAATTAATTAGGATTTTGTTTTCTAACGAAGGAGCTATAACCCATTACCTAAAAAGCTAATCAGTAGGATTTAAAGAAACCTTCCCTTTTATGCTACTTAAAACCATTTTGATATCTTGCTGTCCTTAATAAGGTAGCTGAAGCATGGGGAATCATTTCATATATAGCTGTAAGTTAGTCCTTGGTTGTTTTTTTTTTTTTTTTTCAAGATTTGTTTATGTATTTGGGAGAGAGACAGCATGCCTAAGCTGGGGAGAGGCAGAGGGAGAGAGAGGATCTCAAGCAGACTCTACGCTGAGCGCTGAGCAGGGGCTGAGGTAGGACTAGATTTCATGACCCTGAGATTACCACTCAAGCCATAACGAAGATTCAGACACTTAACCAACTGAGCCACTCATGGCGCCCCCGTTAGTGCTCAATCTAAAATGAAATTTAATTTAAATTTCACTTATATGAAGCATAGAGTTAAGGATTATGTTACCCACAAAGGCTAGTGTTCTGGCCTACGTTTCTTCTAACTGATGACCGTGAATGGCGGCTAACCCAAGTATTAACATTTCCTGGACCTGTTCATTATCTGAGCCATGGAATTAGTGAAAAAGCCCTTCTCAGTAAAACTGCTGAGAATTGGGAATTCTACTTATTTATTGGAAACAACCTTACCGTGAGACAGCACCGAAGAAGAGAAAGAAGGCCATGTTTCCCCTAGATTCTGTTTGTTGAATTCACCCCATAGGATCCCTTCAGACTCTGCATTATCTTAGCTAAACTAAGAGGCAACAAGAGCAAACCCTCAGAGTCATAAGAAGAGTGGTTGTCCCGTGTGGCCATCAGACGTGACTCAGGTTCATGGCGGAACCCTCCGATCTGAGGTGGGATCTTTGACTTGTCCTGCTTATTTCAGTCTTTTTTTGAGAGAAGAGGCTCCATCTTAATAAAGCAAGGAAAAGTCAATAAGGAATAATTTAAACATCACCAACACAGAAACTAAATTGAAAATTCAGCGAACTAAAGTATCTTACATGTTACTGCAGATGTTAACCTCAGTGATATGAAGTTAGATGGAACTGACTGAATTCTTGGATTTTGTGACTTTGAAGAAGTCATGTCACCTCTCCAAGCATCCATTTCCTTGTGCATAGAACAGGAACAATGGTCACTTTATAGAGTTTCTATGAGAAATATAGAAGGGATAAGCTGCTAATTTTGGGACATGTGTTTGGGGAAAAGCTTCCTTCTTGAACAGGCAGATGTGGAGAGAAAAAAACACATGTATCAGTTGCTGCTGATGCATAACAAACCAACTCAAAAGCCAGCAGCATAAAACAACAGTGAGTTATTGAGCTGATAGTTCTTTGAGTTGGTAATTCAGGTAACACGTAGCAGGGTGGGTCTTCACGCCTCCTCTGAGCTCCTTCATGCTTCCACAGTTGGCACAATCAAGATAATGGAATTTTATGAATGTTTTTGTATTTTACCCCTGTTCAAAGTGATGTTTGAAATATTTAGCAGTCACTTTGGCAGAGCCTTGGGGAAGTTGAATGCAGTTGCAGGGCTGGATCACCAGCCTGGATGCCCCCTGCCAGGTGATTATCAGTCCTTTAGTTCCTGAATCACAGTTGGTCTGAGGGGGCAAATGGAGGAGACTGGACGCCAAGGGAGAGGACCATCTGGGAACCAGAGCAGTAGCTCTGTATCAACCAGTACAAAAGTAATTCTGATACAAACTGGTTGATTGTTAGCCCTGTCCCATCCATATTACAATCTTCCTATCCAGGTTGCCCCAAGACTCTTGATGTCCTTTTTTTTTTTTTAAGATTTTATTTATTCATGTCAGAGAGAGAGCAGGAGCGAGCACAGGCAGACAGAGAGGCAGGCAGAGGCAGAGGGAGAAGCAGGTTCCCTGCCGAGCAAGGAGCCCAATGTGGGACTCGATCCTAGGATGCTGGGATCATGACCTGAGCCGAAGGCAGCCGCTTAACCAACTGAGCCACCCAGGCGTCCCGACTCTTGATGTCTTATCATTAATATACTTTACCCTGAGATTAACACTGGTGCCCCCTACATCTTCATACACCAAGGATACTGCTTCCATCCACGTGTCTCTCCATCTCACCTCTCACAAATTCCAGTAAGCCCATATCAAGAATAACACAAGTCATACAAATACTTCTTAGTAATTATTAGCTTCTTTAAAAAATCTTTTTATTTATTTATTTATTTGATAGAGAGAGAGAGAGAAAGAGATTGATCAGAAGTAGGCAGGCAGAGAGAGAGTGGGGAAGCAGGGTCTCTGCCGAGCAGAGAGCCCGATTCGGGGCTTGATCCCAGGACCCTGAGATCATGACCTGAGCCAAAGGCAGAGGCTTAACCCACTGAGCCAACCAGGTGCCCTCCTCCTTAGTAATTAGACAACAGTTCTTAATTAGGGAAATTATAGCAAAAATAGGTAGTTTGAAAAACCATATTAAGTATTATTATATCAAAATCATCGTATTTGTCAAGTGGGACAAAATAAGCCCAATTATTTTTTTTTTATAATAGAAAATAAAAGTAAAGTTGGTAGAAATTTTCCCAAACATACAATTCTCAAACTGGAAAGAGACACACACCCTATTTCAAAAGGCATCATGGATGAAAACCATTGAGGAACATAAAACTGGAGGTAAAATGGAGGAAGCCAGAACCTCTGGGATGGAACCCAGGAGTCTACACTTGGAACAAATAATTCTTACTGGCACCGAAGTTGGAAAACCTAATGGCTACAGATTGCCCACTGTATTGAAGAACTGCTCTTATAAAAGGACACTATCCTGAGTAATCAAGAGAGGGCAGGGCTGGAAGCTTGTTAGGGATAGTTTGAGAGATCCACTGATTACCGAAACCTCCCCCTTAAGTCTTTCCTGATAGCACTGATGCTTTCTGGTGACTCTTGTTACTTCTGCTGGAGTTGTATAAAGCTGACCAGGATTGTTCATAGCAGACATCGGGAGGCAGTCACTGTCCTGTCCTGAACGTGGACAGATAACCTGGAGGCCATCATCCCTGCAAGTCCCATCTGCTGAGCAGGGGCATCGGTCCCATTGGTGTACCATTGGTGTAGGCTCCAGATGGCATTATGGCCATAGCCACTTGCCTCTGGGTCATGACTAGTGGATCCCAACCTCTGATCAAACCACCCTTCTTCAGCCCATTTCACTTTTATTCAGTACACTGCAAAAAGCCTGACTTAAGGAACTTATATATCATACCTTTTAGAAGATTTTTTTTTCACACTCTCTGTTGGGTGTAGGACAAGGAAGCATGGGACAGCATTGGTCATCTTTTATCAATGCTTGTTCTGCAGATGGAGGTACATGGGATGTTGACTTTATTTTGCTTCAGACAGGTGGACCAAACACTTCAGCTAGGTTCCTTGGGTTTTAAGAAGATTACTCATGGCTCCACCAGATGCTTTGCAGTTTCATCAGCACCATATGCTTTATACAGAGGTGGCCTTGTAAGGAAGATATACTTCCTTTGATGCCATGGCTTTCATTTTGTGCTTGCCTCAGTGAGGAAGGAATTCAGATACACTTTTCAGGCTCATCTGTTTACATTGTTTTGTATGAGTAGACTGCCATGTAATTACCCAAAGAAGGAGTTATTCTCCAGAAATGGACTGCCAAAATTCATTGTATGACCAAGTACAAATGCTATTAAAACTACTAAAGTGGGGAACATTTGGAAGCTCATGTTGGTCTGTCACAGTAGTAAATATATTCCATAATTTGGAAACCATGTCAATGATACATGTCTTCAAAACACACGGTATTTAGGAAGAGTTGATAAAGGTAATGGAAGCTAAATAATTTTTAAAAAAAGTTCTGTGACACTTCTTTCCAGTTAGTTACTAAATCCAGAATATCTTCAATTAAAATGTAAATGGAATTAATTGCATGAAGCCATCTATCTGGATGATATGTGATCACTGAATAATTTGCTAACAGGCACTGAACAATGGCCAAAGGAAAATAAAATTATTGCTTAATGATTCAAATTATGATATTTTATGATAATTTCTCTCTAGTGCTGATGGAATGTGACCCTGGGCAAGTTTTTCTTAGCCCTCTCCAGAGTCATTGTGTTCCCATGTATAATATGGGGAAATGGGAACATATGATCTGTAAGATCCTTTCCTTTACCTATTATATCTTGTTTTCTCTACCAACCAAGTTAATGAAAGAAGGACTAATTTTGGACTCAGATATTAATTCATATATTGTTCCCTTATTTCCTAAGTGCATGAACATGAACATGATAACCTTCTCCACTTTCTTCATGTGTGACAAATAGAGAGCACCTCCCTCATGGAATTATGATGAATAAAGAAGTAGTTAAAGTTCTGTGTTGAGTCCTTCACTTACAGCTCATCAGGTCTGCAATAAATTGTATTCCTTTCTTATCCTTCATGTCTCAGATCTGCCTTTTCAATGAAACCTTCTGGCCACCAACCTCTGGTCCCTACAGAAAAAATTATAATCCTGAGACCTCAGGATTTAGGATAAGACCTAAAAGGTACATAGTTTTTTCCCCCCGGAATCATCTTGGTCAAAAGAATGGTATCATCTATTGAAATAGTTGTCCTACTTGTTGTTTCTTTTTTGGTTTGTCTTTGAGGTCTAACATTGGCCTTAATTTTTTGTAAATGAAATATATCTGAATTATATTATTATCTGAAGCAAGAAGTAGCTTGCTTCTTGCATGTTGAAAAATCTTTTCTCATTGCTCCTTTTCGCTATTTTTTCATTATTACTGGCTGTTATACATAAAAAGTTTTAGATTAAAAATAACATTATTTGTTCATTACGCAAAATTCTAGAAAATATTTTTAAAAATAAAAGAAATGAAGCATAAACACATTCTCCAAAGTTAACAACTTTAAATGCAATTTGCCAGGTTTCTAAACTACAGGTGAACTCTGTATACACATTGACAAAGCAGGCTGATACTCTATGGTTCGAAGGTAAGCAGCAGAGTATGTGCTCTGCAAGAGAATATGCTTTGACTTGTTGCTCCGTACTGTTGTTCCAGCATCTAGAACATGCCAATCACAGAGTATTTATTTATTTGGGGGAACGGCAGAGAGGGAGGAAGAGGGACAAGTAGACACCACGCTGAGTGCAGAGCCCAATGCAGGGCTCAAACCCAGGACCCTGAGATCATGCCCTGAGCTGAAACCAAGGGTCAGGAGCCCAACCAACTGAGCTACCCAAGTGCTCCAGAGTATACTCAATACCCTTTTGAACCTAACTTACCCTCTGTATCTTTTCGGGCCAATAAATGGATTCTGTAGCATCATTCTCAGTGACTATATAGTATTCTACAATATAGATATATCACAGCTTACTCAATAGATCCTCTGTTATCAGACTTGTCAGGTTTTCTGTTTGTTCATTCTTGCCTATAGTAGTATTTTAATCAACATTCAGACGAATAAAACTATTTTTATTCTTTTTTTAAAAAAGATTTTTATTTACTTATTTGACAGAGATCACAAGTAGGCGGAGAGACAGGCAGAGAGAGATAGGAGGAGGCAGGCTTCCCGCTGAGCGGAGAACCCGATGTGGGGCTCAATCCCAGGACCCTGGGATCATGACCTGAGCCAAAAGCAGAGGCTTTAACCCACTGAGCCACCCAGGCTCACCCTATTTTTATTCTTTATTACTGTTCTTTATTACTCTTGGGGTAAATTCATAAAAGTAGAATTGCCAAGTGCAAGTTATCTTTTCACAGTTTTAGAGAATTATTACATATATTACCAAATTGTTCTCTGAATGTTTATATATTCTATATATCCTATTCCCCAAATGTTTACATTTATATATAAATGTCAATTCACAATCCAGTCAACCGAGATTGACTCTTTCCCTTCATTCTCACAGACAGTATGTATTTGCTGAAAAAAAAATTAAAAACCAGTTTTAAAAGGTTATTGCATATGAATGTTGTAAATACCCATTTCTGCATTTCCTGAGATACAAGGTCCTATAACTCAGCAAGGATAAAATCTTGCTAAAGTAATGGAAAGAGTTTGACAGTGCCCATTTAAGTAATCCCAAAGTGTTATGAAACCCAGAAATGCTGTAAAACCTTGTGAAATATCTGTAGCCTATTAAGAGTTCTCCAACTCTCATGGAATCAAATATGAAATGTCTGCGTGGGAGCTGTTTTTCCAAGGTAGATAGATTATTTATATCTCTAGGTGCAAATGCTTAGAAAATAACCAAAACATGTTGCAGCTAAATGTGGCCTTATATAATTTTCACAGCTCCTGCTTTCCTGTCAGTGCACTGTCATGGTGTGGCTTTGATGGTTTGATCTGAGTCTGATCCCCAGCCATGATTCTTGCTTACAATTTTAACATCCACTCTTATGTGAACAATGCATCAGACAGTATCCCGTTGTGCTTCCTTGTGTTGTCTGACTTTGCATTCAGAAAAAATGTGAAGACCGCTTCCACTCTGTCTGCATCTCCAGACTTGAGATTTTTGTCCCTTGGTACTTCTTGTGTATGTAGACCTGAAAGTCCAGAGCCAATAGCTTTGTGTTTTCTGTATTGCATAGGGGTCGATTTGAAATGATTAGTTCATGATTGCCAAGAGATTTAGACATGATTTTTGCAGTCTGTGAAGTAGCTCAAAGAGGGCTAGCAACGTAAGCAGTTAGGCAAGAGGCTGGCTGACAGAGTGGAGATGTAGAGAAAGGAGGGGAGTGAGAATTTAACATGAGGAGTTAAATGGATGTTGAAAGAAAAAGTATGAAACTTGAACTTGTAGTGCATGCTAGAAAGAGATGATACGAAGGTAGACAAAGAGGCTGGCCTCCATCAGCAGAGCAAAGAGGTTATTATGGAATAGAAAGTTGCCACAAGGGGTGCCTTGGTGGCTCAGTGGGTTAAAGCCTCTGCCTTTGGCTCAGGTCCTGATCCTAGGGTCCTGGTATCGAGCCCCGCATCGGGGGGAATCTCTGCTCAGCGGGAAGCTGCTTCCCCCTCTCTCTCTGCCTACTTGTGATCTCTGTCTGTCATATAAATAAATAAGAAAGTTGCCACAAAATCAAAGAAGAAATTACAGTATGAAAGCCGAAGGATGGTCAAGAATCATGCTTTAACTACAGAGATAGATTTGAACTGTGAGTCCTAACTTAGAGAGATGGGGAAGAAATCTGAAAATAGCTCTCCAGTAAGAAAACATTTGAAATATGTGGTCCCTACTGAAAATAAAGATCGAGGGTAAATAATTGCTGGTTGTCAGACTGTTGAAATTAGCACATTCATGTTTTTCTCTTTTAAAGAGTCAGTGATACCTGCCTTATTTTGGAGATACTGAAATAATTTCTAAATGACCTGAGAAATGCTTAATTTTTCCAAAACAAAATTTTAATTCTTAAAATGTTTTACAAATTTACAGAGACAGGCAGTGGCCAGTGTTTCAAAAACTCATATATTAAATGGTATCTCCGTGGGCCTGTTATTATTTGTCTGGGATTTGTTACTCATCTAAAGCAATCTAGTATAATAGAGATTGAGCTCTGGAGACTCAAGTCCTAGTAGCTGAGTTAACTGCTGTGTGACCTTGGAAATCTTACGCCTCTGAGCCTCATTTTCTTTATATATTAGTGGAAACCCTACCTTTTCAGTTAATTAAATAAAATAGTGTGCATTAAATGTCAGACAAAGTAGGCAGATGCTTTTTTTTTTTTTTTT
>RCUC01151336.1:0-16856 GCA_003697995.1 Taxidea taxus jeffersonii
AAAGTCCCTTTACCCATATTTGGTTTTCATTCATTTATTTGTTTCTTTTACCCGTATTTGAACTGTATTGTTTGGTTTTTGTTGTTGTTGAGTTGTAGGAATTCTTTACATATCCTAGGTATTAGCACCTTATCAGATATGTGATTTGCAAATATTTTCTCCCATTCCATACATGCCTTTTTTACTCTGCTGATAGAATCCTTAATGCATAGATGTTTTAAATTCTGAAATTAAACATAGAATTGCCATTTGATCCAGTAATTCCACTAATGGTATTTACCCAAAGAATATGAAAACACTAATTCAAAAAGTTATATGTACCCCTCGGGACGCCTGGGTGGCTCAGTCAGTTAAGCCTCTGCCTTTGGCTCAGGTCATGGTCTCAGGGTCCTGGAATCGAGTCCCGCACTGGGCTCTCTGCTCAGCAGGGAGCCTGCTTCTCTCTCTGCCTCTGCCTGATTGTGCATGCTCATTCTCTCTCTCTCTCTGACAAATAAATAAATAAATAAAATCTTTAAAAAAAAGTACCCCTATGTTTATTGCAGCATTATTTACAATAGCCAAATTACAGAAGCAGCCCAACTGTCCATCAATAGATGAATAGATAAAGAAGATAAGATATATACATGTATATATAATATATAAATATATGTAAATATATACATGTATGTATATATTATATATATAACGGAATATTACTCAGCCATAAAAATGAATGAGATCTTATCATTTCCAACAACATGGATGCAGCTAGAGAGTATAATGCTAAGTGAAATAAGCCAGTCAGAGAAAGGCAAATCCTATATTATTTCACTCATATGTGGAATTTAAGAAACAAAACAAATGAACAAGAAAACAAGAGACAAACCAAGAAACAGACTCTTAACTATAGAGAACAAACAGATGGTTACCAGATGGGGGGTGGGTGGGTGGATGGGTGAAAGAGCTGAAGGGGATTAAGAGTACACTTATCATGATGAGCACTGAGTAATATATAGAATTGTTGAATCACTATATTGTACATCTGAAACTAATATAACACAGTATGTTAACTATAACGGAATTAAAATAATCAATGCATTTTCGGGGCACCTGGGTGACTCAGTCTGTTAAGCATCTGACTATGGCTCAGGCCATGATCTCAGGATCCTGGGACTGAGGCCCCAGTGGGGTTCCCTGCTCAGCAGGGAGCCTCTTCTCCCTCTGTCTTTACCCCTCCCCCTGCTCATGTTCTTTCTCTCTCTCAAATAAATAAATAACATCTTTTAGATTTAGTGAGTGCACATGAGCAGGGGGATGGACAGAGGGAGAGGAAGGAGCAGGCTCCCTGCTAAGCAGGGAGCCCTATGCGATATAGGGCTTGATCCCAGGATCCTGGGATCATGACCTGAGCTGAAAGCAGACACTTAAACAACTGAGCCACCCAGGTGTCCAGTGAATAAAATCTTTTAAATAATAATAAAAATGTTTTAAATTATAATATAGTCTAATTTATCTATCTTTTCTTTTATTTCTGGTGGTTTTGGTGTCACCTCTGAGAAATCGTTGCCAGATACAACATCATAAAGATTTTTGTCTGTGTTTTCAAGAGTTTTATAGATGTAGCTCTTATGATCAGGTCTTTAATCCATTTTGATTTGATTTTTGTATGTGCTACATAGTAAGGATCCAACTTTGTTTTTTTGCATGTGGATATTCAGTTTGACTAACATCATTTGTTGAAAGCAAAGCAAGTTCTTAAGGGAACAGTTAATGTTTTATTTTGGCTTCCTTTGAAACAGAGCCTGTGACAAAAACTTATTGACAATTTATTTGGAAGGTGATTTCAGGAAGTAGGCATGAGGGAAAGGGGAAAATGACACAGAAAAGGATAAAAATCTAGTAAAAAGTTCTACTGCGGAGGCTGCTGTAACAGAGGTTCAGTTTCATCAGGACATCTGAAAACTGCCTAGAATATCTCCCAAAAAGACCCCTCTGAAAAACAGGGAAATGAGACACTCCTACTTTCTGTCTCCACTGTCTTAGAGTTACCACTAGGTAGATGGGAGACAGTACTCTGGCGGCTCCAAAGGCTCCTAAATGATGTGTGGGTAGTGTGGCCTGCTGGACTTTGAAGAAGATCTTCTGTGTGATTCTCACTGGGAGACACTGGCTAGCATGCCTCAGCTTGCAAAGACCTGTGCTCAACAGCTCACACATTGCATGTGGGCCAGGAGAGGGATGTCAGCTACCAGAACTGTCTGCTATAATTAGTAACCAAGAAATAAACAACATCTGCCTCAACATCTACCAGAGGGCCTGCTGTAGGCCCAGGCTGATGTCTGCAGGGTAAGAGGCAAGACACTTACATTCTTTTATCGAGCATAAAAGATACACAAGGCTATGCTCAGGAAGTTAAGAAAATGAACCAGATAATCCTTATAAAGGTAGGGTTTAACAGATACAGCAGCTATGCAAATTTCTAATCTAAAAGAAAGGAAATGATCAGAGCTGTGTAGGAGATGTGTATGGGAGGAGAGGAAGTTTCTAGTAACAGGTAATAAAGGCTTCATGAGAAAGGTTTCATATAAATGGATCCTGAAAAATGAGGTTCATTTATTCATTCAAAATATATTGATTGATATGCGTTCTGTGTGGCAGGCATTTTCCTAGGTGCTAGGGATTCTGTGTCAAGCAAACAGAAATAGTCCCTCTCTGACTTGCACCCTAATAGAGAGAAACAGGCACTGAGTTATTGATTAATTTATCAATTAAATAAGTAAGATACTGTCAGAGAGCAATAATTGGAATCAAGAAACCGAAACAGGACTATCGGATAGGGTGCTGAGATAGGATGGGGTAACTGCAGATAGGGTGGTCAAGAAATTTTCTACAGAGAAAACATCTAAGCTGAGACCTAAATGATGTTGGGAAGGTGTCACCCCCAAAACAATCAGAAGTAACAATTCCAGAATAAGAGAAAATGCAGAGGCAGAAACAGGGAAGAGCTCAGCATGTTTGGGAATAGAAACATCAGTGATTGAAGAGAGTAAAGAGCCAAGGTGTAGAAAGGGATGAAATGGGAGTCAGATGGATGGGCCCACGCCAGGTCACGCAGGACCCGCAGGCAGCGTGAGGCCTTTAGACCACATCTATATGCTAGAAAAATCACAGGAGAATTTTAAGCCAGAGAATGTACTAATTTGGTTTTTGTTTCTTTCTTTCTTCCTTCCTTCCTTCCTTTCTTTCTTCTTTCTTTTTTTTTAAATATTTTATTTGTTCATTTGAGAGAGAGAGAATATAAGCAGGGAGAGAAGCAGGAGGAGGGAGAAGCAGACTCTCCGTTGAGCAGGGAACCCGATGTGGGACTCAGTCCCAGGACCCTGGGATCATTACCTGAGCTGAAGGCAGATGCTTAACTATCTGAGCCACCCAGGCACCCTGATTTCTATTTTTAATAGATCATTCTGACTGCCATGTGGAAAACAGACCACACAGCCTAGGAGTAGCAGCCTTGTGTGCAGTTCAGGGACGCTTGTTGGGTAACCTAGGATGGGCTTGGGGATAGTTTAGTCCTGGCTGGTCACAGGAGAGAGAGGAGGGGAAGTCTGGGATTCCGTGTTGGGGGTGGACTTAAAGGTTGCCTTGGCTGTGCTCTGATGACAGCTGAGAACACAGGTAGAAACACCAAGGTGAGGCAAGAAAAGGTCTGATAAAGAAATGAGACCTCTTTCTTCATGAATGGCCAAAGGGGCTACTGACAAATAATGGTGGGGATGTGGCTTTGAAAAAGATCAAGAACTCTGAACAACAAGGGCGCCTGGCTGGCTCAGTTGGTTAAAGCCTCTGCCTTCAGCTCAAGGTCATGATCCCAGGGTCCTAGGATGGAGCCCCGAATCCCCAAATCTGCTCAGCAGGGAGCCTGCTTCCCCCTCTCTCTGCCTGCCTCTCTGCCTGCTTGTGATCTCTGTCTGTCGAATAAGTAAATAAATAAATCTTTAAGAAAAAAAAAAAAAAAGAACTGAACACCAGGCAAGGAAATCAGACTTCATTCTGTAGGCAATGAGAAGTGGGTTTTAAAAGAAAATGGTGACAAGAATCAAGTTGTGCTCTTAGGTTTTGCCATTGTTGGGTCAAATAGCACACAGAGATAACAATCACAATGACAACTGTGTGTGTGTGTGTGTGTGTGTGTGTGTGTGTGTGTTTGAGCAGGGAAAGTTATAACTATTTGGACCGTATAAAGCCCCAGACTTCTTTGGAGGTTTACTTCTCTGTTTATTGATGTTGCTATGGCGATGTAAAATGCTAGCCAAGAGGACAGAGAACAGTCCACTGTCTCTGTACTTAATAATCTGATTTTATGTAAGACATCGAGAAAGAATGCAATAACTCAGGCCCTTTGCAGCGAGCAGTAAGAGAAACCAGATGAGGCTGAGCTCACCTCCTTCCAGGCCACACCAGTGCCTCTCCTCGGGTGCAGGGTTTCAGGCCCAGCTGTCCTGGCACTACCAGGCCTGGCATTTGGAGGAACTCATCCTGCATTCTGCCCCGTCTCTCATTGCTCTCTCCAACCAGAAATTTGCAAGCAGCCCACAAAGTGAAATCAAACCCCAAGGAAATGGATGAAGAAATTCTGCCTATAAAAGGGGGTTTGCAAAGGGAAGCTAGCTTCACTGGCGATGCAAACTACTCCCTCCTGGGGTGTTCCTTGATATGGCCCTGAGAGTGGCTTCTTGGAGAAGCTGCAGATTCCTATCTAGATTTGCATGTTTCCACTTTCTTTCAGGAAGTCAGTGTTTGGAAGCTGGTGGTCAAGGTATTTTTTTACCCCTAACGAGAAACACATTCTTTCTGTTGTTTAGGATAAAAACAAGAATTTTTCACTTTCCTCCGTGTCACTGTAAAGTGAACGTTATGTTCTCTAGCTGGATTTTGATGTGAGTGGTAAAAAACAAAAACTAAAACAAAACAGAACAAAACCTTAAAGGAAACCTCTCCTTGTTTCTGAATTCTAGACCCTGGGCATTCTAGGTTTTTGATAATATCTTTATTCATTTCACAGCTTTCGGGCCCCTTTCAAATGACAGACACCGTAGTAGGCACTAACAATACAGTCTCGAGCACCCGGGCCCTTCTCTAACTCTTATTAGAGCGGTCCGGAGAAAGACGGCAAGTACGATTTCATCTTTGCCATGTACGTGCCACTGTGGTCCCTCTGTTACCCCCATGGTCTCCCTTCAACCTCCCAGCAATCGTACAAAGTATTAGTATTCTCTTACTTGCATAAGCGAAGAAGCTGGGGCTTCATTGCGTGGCACAGAAATGCACCGATCATTAGGGCGTTTATACCTGGTATGATTTAAGAAGTTAAAAGAAAGACCAAGGGCACGCTGAAAGAGCAAAGACTGTGTTCCCCGGGGTTAAGCGTGAGATAAAAATGATTAGTCCTTAATACCTTTGACCAAATAGCTCTCTAAAATGCTTCCCAGCTGGGATGCTGTGATTTGTAAGAAAAATAGATATTTGGTCTTTTTCCATGGTTTCTGGCTCACAGCTCCCCACACCCTTGGAATTTCCTAAGTGCTGAGAGGATCAATGCATCTTTTGTTATGTTAATGAGGCAACTCTTGGAAAGCGGCTAAGAATGGGGGCTGGTTGCTGGTGGAGCCCCTGCTTCTGATTACAGTTGGAACTTTTCAGTCCTACTCTGACCTCCAGGGAGTGGGGGGGGCGGGCTAAAGATGGAGCCCAACTGCCAATGGCCAATGATTTCATTAATCATTTGTATGGAATGAAGCCTCCATAAAAACACAAAAGGACGGGGTGTAGAGAGTTTCTGGCTTGGTGAACACATGGAAATCCATGGAGAGGGGCACCTCCAAGCAAACCACACTCCAGAAAGCACGGTGTTCCATGCTGTCTCCCCAAATATCCCCTCTGCTTCTCTTCTACCGGCCTGCTCCTGAGTTAATATCCTTTTACAGGGGTGCCTGGGTGGCTCAGTGGGTTAAAGCCTCTGCCTTCGGCTCACATCATGATCCCAGGGTCCTGGGATCGATCCTACTTCCCCTGCTCTCTCTGCCTGCCTCTCTGCCTACTTGTGATCTCTGTCTGTGAAATAAATAAATAAATAAAATCCTTTTAAAAATCCTTTTACAATAAGCCAGTAATCTAGTGGGTAAGTGGGGTTTTTGAATTCTGTGAGCTGCTCTAGGAAATTGACCAAACCTGAGGAGAGGGTGTGGGACCTCCAACCTATATAGCCTGGTCAGAAGCAAAGTTGGGGGAGGGGGGGCTGGCATTTCCAGCATGTGTGCAAGGGTCCTTTTGTAGGACTGAACCCTTAGCAAGTAGAGTCAGAAGCTATCTCCTGTCAGAAGTCTGGAGCATTGTAGACCGTGTGGGGGAAACCCTGTCCCCACATTGGAATTGGTACCACAAGCCCTATATCAGCATGGCAGGTAGCTGAGAACCATTCCTGCTGAGAATCAACAGGAATGGGGCCCAAAGGCAGTTGGGCCCAAGATGGGCCATGTTGGATATTATTTTTAATTTTTTTTGGAGGGGGGATATTATTTTAAATAAAAGTTACATAGGAGACAACCTGTGCAAGAAAAACATTCATACCCTCCTCTGTCCCCTGGAAAGCAGAAAACAAATCTCCTATGTGAAAGGTGCTCACCTAATACTGGGAGGTAAAGAGGCATCCTTATCACCAGAGATGGGAAATTTAGAGCAGAGAAATCTGTATACAACCTTTGTGGGGCACCTGGGTGGCGTAGTTGGTTAAGCAGCCAACTCTTGATTTCTGCTCAGGTCATGATCTCAGTGTCTTGAGATGGAGCTCTGCCTTAGGCTACATGCTGGGCATTGAGTCCTCTTAAGATTCTCTCTCCCTCTCATCCCACCCTATTCTCTCTAAAAAACAAATAAAAAACCCAAAAGCAAACTTTGTTACTTTGACTAATTTACTACCCCAGCCCAGTATCTGTTTAGAATTCCTTACTAACTGAAGCTCCCAAAGTTAAATTTTCTTTGCACTGTCCACATCATAAATTTATTGTCTCCTTGTCTAAAAAGCATAAAAACCATCTGCCTTGGGGATTTCTTTAGGTCTCACTGTCATTACTGGGCCTCCATGTACACACAATAAAACTTTGGGTTTTGGGGCACCTGGGTGGCTCAGTGGGTTAATACTCTGCCTTTGGCTCAGATCATGGTCTCAGGGTCCTGGGATGGAGCCTGCTTCCTCACCCCCACCCCCCACAACCTACCTCTCTGCCTATTTGTGATTTCTCTCTTTCTGTCAAATAAATAGATAAAATCTTTAAAATGAAACAAAACAAAACTTTGGTTTTTTTCTTCCATCAATCTGTCTCATGTAAATTTAATTCTTAGTCTAGCTGTAAGACTTTGAAGGATGGAGAAAGAGTTTTTTCTCCCCTTCACAGGTACCCCTCAGTCTCTCACCCCGGACAGTCTATCTTCATGTTTTCTTTATTTAAAAACAGAACAAAACAAAACAAAAACCTATCCTGGGGTACCTGGCTAGTTTAGTAGGAGAAATGTGTGACTCTTGATCTCAGGGTCATGAGTTTGAGCCCCACATGGAGTATAGAAATTACTTAAATAAATAAAAAACTTAAAAAAAAATATATATATATATAACCCCATTTCAACAACTGCTAGGGTTTGCCCTGGCTGAGTATTATTTCATCAATTCCCTACTCTTTCTGTGATTGCCTTTACTCAAGCTCTTTATGGTATTGTCAAGCTCCTCGCTAATATTGATTTATTTTATTCGATATGCATAGTGTTCTTTTCCCGTAATGTTAGAGGATTTCAAGAATTGTTCCAAATCTGGTACAAAGTAGGTTAAGTTAAATCTCGTAGCCTTGATAACTTTGTATTTAATAGAATAAGAGCTCCCTTGCTCCTGGTCTGTGATGACCTCATAAAATCACAATACCTATTATATCTAACACACACTAGAACTGAATTCTGAATCAATATGATGTATGTACACTTAAAATCAGAAGAAACTACTCCAATAAGCAAAAACTAACAAACTTCAATGTAACACAGAATATTTTTTAAGATAAATTAAACAGATTCACACCATCCACTCCAGGTTGATTTTCCAATAGTAAAGAAGAATGCAAATCACAATAAGAACTACTCAACTGTCCTTTACAATCTAGCATGAGGGGCCTTAAAATGAACATCTTCAAAAATATATGCAAGACAAGAAGGAGAATGCTCATTTAGAACAAGAGTGTGAATATACTGAACATTTTATAGTGTTCATTTTATAGTTCTTTCCTGCCTATGTACAAGACATTGGGGAGTGCCTACAAAATTTCCATCATGCCAGATATGAGATAGACTTGGTAGCAAAATCCTGAGTGGCATTCATTGACTTACTCAAGAGCAAAGTGGCAAGGTTGTTGCCTTCAAGAATAGTAACAAGCCCCAACAAAATCTCTCTTCTTTAGGGAGGATTTTCCTGCCACTTTAGAGTGGACCATGCCCATTGGTATTACTCCCACTCTGACCCTATGACTTTCATTGATAGCATTTGTCACAAATGCAATTTAAACAAATATTTGGGTAATAATTTGTGTAATGAATGCTTTCCTCATTAGAATATAAGGTCCATGTGTCCTATCACTTTTTGAAGGAATCCAAATGTTTATTGCAATATTGAATTTATATGAGTTCAATTCATTTTGTTGAGTGAATCAGAGGGAAAAATTTACTCAAAATGATAAACCAAAAAATAAAAAGAGTGATTTCAGGCAATAAACAGGAGGAAAAGAAACCCTTAGTTTGACACACATTTAAAAAAAAAGAGTGAATACATTGAAAATGAGCCAAGATGAGTTCTTTCCAAAATTTTGATACTAAAAGAATGGTCTTCCATGACAGTGCCTGTACTTTTAATTATATTGAGAAAGTCTGTAATGATATACATGTCCTTGTGGATTCAGTCATGCCTTTTATGGTTTTATATTTTGTTGTGATTCTATCTACATATACTTGGAAAATAACAGGGAGTTTTTGCATGCGGCGCATGATTCATTCCATCTGCAGAGAAGACCATAGTCAAACGCACACATTTGGTGTTTTCTTCCACAGCTCCCTGAATACCAGGGGACTGTCACCCACAATCTGAGAGCTACTAGGTTGCTGAATCATACCCCCAAATTGCTCCCTATTGGAAAAGTCTGGGGTTCATAAGCTCATTGTTTGGCAATAAGGTGAATAAGCAGGTCTAATCCTTAATAATTAGCACAGGACCTGCAAAATCTCAAGAACGTCTTTCAGCCTTGGGTGTTGCACAGTAAAGATGGCGGCATGTACATTTCTGAGGCTTCTTTTCAGTAACATAGATATGCCTTAAGAAGGAAGCAGGAATGAGGGAGTAAATACCCTCACCTCTACCTCTGGCTCCTCCTGTTCTCTACTTTCTTGTTGTTGCTTCCCATCTGCCAACCACAAGAGAAGCCCATGGGCAAGGGTGTCTGGACAATCCAGTCCAAAGACATCAGCATCTTGGGGATCCTTGTTCAAGATGGTGATATAGGAAGACCCTGAGAACACACCAAATTACTCCTATTTATAGGACAATTCCTCCTGAAGAAGAACTGGGGGCCAACTGAACAGCTTGTGAACAACCAAAGATAGAAAGAACAGCAAAAGAGAACTGCAAAAGAAAGGGAGACAGACATTAAGCATCCCAAGGCACAGTCTAGCTCGGAGAAGGACCTAGATTGGATCTACAGGGTCAAATGTAGGATAACTAGCTGTGGTAAAACAAGAAATACATTTGGTTTTTGTCCTGCTTTCCTGGCACAAAACTCTTCAAACCCTTGTCATTTCCCAAGTGATAGGACTATCTTTTGTGATTCATAACAAGTCTTTTCAATCACACCTGAGTTTATATCAATGAAGTGACTCTGGGTGAGGTCTTCATATAGGCTCAGAATGGGCTGAGAAAGAGTAAGTAAATTAGAGGGAGATTAAAGGAGATTAATGTTCCAGAAAAACCCCTGAACAGGAAGATTTGATATGCTTCCAAGCAGAAGAACCCATGGAAGTCCTGAAGAGTGGCCTATCCAGAGCGGGTGTGGAAGCTCCATGCCTCTTCCATAGACTTGGCCCTATGCAGCTCTTTCATCTGGCTGATAGGATTATGTTCTATTATACTTACAGAATTATAATTCCTGAGTTTTATCCTTTTATACTAAATCAGCAATGTAGTAAGTAAATGCTTTCCTGAGTTCTGTGAGCCTCTCTAGCAAGTCAGTGGAACCTCCAGTTTATAACAGGTCAGTCAGAAGTAGAAGTGACAGCCCAGAACTTACAGATGGCATTTGAGGGTGGGCAGGGCTGCCTTGCTGGGCTGGGCCCTTAACCAGTGGGATGTGACGCTACCTCTAGGTGGATAGTATCAGAACTCAATTGCAGAATGGCTTGATAAGTGAGAAACTCACAAGTCTTTTGTCAGAAGCAAAATAGTGTTGCAGTAGGGAACTGAGAGCAGAGGAAATACACAGAATGGTTTTTCCCTGGACTAGCCCAATGGGGAAAATCATGCATTTGTACACTCCATGGCTTTTAAAGCACTCATTAAGTCCACAAAGCCAAGGACTGGGAAGCTGACAATGGGGTGGAACAGAGGAACAGAGCAGTTAAATCACTGGCCCAAACTTGAACAGCTAGTAAGGAGAGTGAGCCCTTTGCTTAAAGATCTGAACTTTGTTCTTCTGGTGTCTTTGATGTTTATGCTTCCCACTTTCCCCTCTTTCCCCTAACACAAGATACCAATGAATCTAGAAATTTTTTGGTGCTATGGCTGAACATTGTGGGTGATTTGTGTTGTGTTTCCTTTCTGTCTATTGGGGGATTTTATCTCTGTTTATAAAATATTACCTCTCCCTGTTTATAGTATTTGTTGTTGGTAGTGTTGTTGTTGTTAAAGTGCCCAGAACCTTTCAGACCCTCTGTGTAGATGACTTATGGCTAACATGATGCCTGATTATTCATGCCACTGGGCAGAAGAGTTGGTGCTTGTAAACCTACCCAGGGCTGCCCCCTGGGGGCTAGAAGAAGGAGCCCCTTCCCCGTAGGGAGTGAAGCACCTGATGGCTAGGATGATTATGAGCCCCATGTGCTTGGTTGGTACCCCTGAAAACTTATATAGGGACCTTCTATTCTCTTCTATTCCAATTCATGGTTTTCCTGTGCCTTACTTTTCTTACCCCTTGGCTGGCCAGATCCAGTGAAAATTACCAAAAACTTAACTTCTAAAAATTAATAGCTGTTTCTTCAAGAAAACTCAAAAAGCAAAAGGCAAAATTGCCCATAATCCCATCACCAGAAAGAACATTTTCATCTAAATCCTTCTAGTCTTTATTTTCTGTGTGGATACCCATGCCTATTTATATAAAATTTATTTTAAAATGGAATTATTCTATACATACTGCTTTGCAGCTTACTTTTTTAATCCCATATGGTGTCTTAAGACACAAATGTTTTCAAATTTCATACAGAACTTTTCTTGGCTATTTTATATCCAGAGATTGCTATGGCTAGCAATGAATGCCCTCTAGTTGGAGCAAATGACAGGTGACATGCCAGCTTTTCACACTCAAGTGTGCATATGATTCACCTGGGGATCTTGTTCAAATGCAGGTTCTCATTCTGGAGGTCTGGGGTAGGACTTGAGGTTCTGCATTTCTAATAGGCTCCCTGGTGATACTGATGTAGCTGTCTATGGTCTGCACTTTGAGAAACCAGGGTGCTGGAAAAAACTCCAATCTAGGAGTCAAAAACAAGGGTCAAAATTTTGGTCATGAATTTTGGATAAGTTTCCAAACCTCTTAACTTGACTTGAGTTCTCTTATATAAAGCTCTCATTTCATAACAGTCTGAAAATGCTTGGCACAAAATATGGATTTAGCTGTACAGATTAGTTATATGTGTATATAGTTAAACTATGAGAGTACACATTGAACTGAACTCAGATCATCATAGAAAAGCTACTTGAAGGAGAAATATAGCTCTTTCTTCTCGAATCCCCTATGCCCCAACTCCCACTGCACCCAAAGGACAAAATCTGCTCTCAAAATAGAAAAGAATGTTCTTTAAATGGGTTTCTTGTGCTTACAGAAGTCCAAGACATGGAATTTAGAGAGAGACATTGATCCACTTTGACCTTTTTAAAGCGTTCAATAAAAAAGCGGTCTATAACCCCGTGTGACCCAGATGCCCCAGCACAGCCTCTATTCACCTGTCAGCAGCTAGCGGGTTCATTCTTTCTCTTATAAATACACAAACATCACAAATAGATGTGTAAACTGCATAAAATCCATTTTCCTATTTGTTCTTTATCTATTTTTTCTGTCCTGGTGCCAGGCATGTTCTTCTTCCCCAAATCTCCTTTCCTGTGGCCTCCCCATCTTGCTGACTTCAACTTCCTCTCCCTCCAAGATCTTCCCCTCTGGACCCTCCATATCCCTTTCCTTATGAAGTTTTTTGGCTTCTCTCATGTTTTATCTTCATACGCATTTCTCTGCTCAATAAATGGCGCCACTCCAGGAGTCCAGTGAGACCTTGTGTTTTTCTTGCCATCATCATTGTATTTGATCTCCCCCCCCCCCCACTCTTTAAAAGCAGAAGAATATAGAATTAGACTTTGTGTTTGTCTTTTCATCTATGGAATTTTCCAGTTGCATCATTTTACAATTCCTGATGCTTTTTCTTTTTTTTTTTTTTAACACAAGGACAGACTCTGGACTCCCTGACAAAGGTAGAGGCAGAGGGAGCCAGGTCTGACCTGAGAGAAACGACTTGCTCTACCTGCTCAGGGAGCCACTTGGAGGGCTATGGGTAGGTCATCTAGCTTCCTGAGGAGGAGTGGATACCAGGCTGAGTAGGTCTGGTTCTTGCCTGTGTTCCAGGAATTTCTTTTTATGAAAACTGAAAGAGCTAATTCTTAGGTGCTGTTTGATTCTGGACTGCTATAATGAAATTCTGAAGGCTTCCCACTGAGATGAAAATTGGGGGATTAGGTTCTCTTGAAATACCACCCTGGGTGGGCTTAGCTTGTGGATAATCAGTTAGAGTTAGACAAAGGGGAAAAGTGAACTAAAATAGTTTTATTAATTGACTAAATCAAGCCAACATAAAATTCCTGAGGCTTACATGTCCAGATCTTAGTAAGCAAATGCTGTTCTTTGTTTATTCCCATGGAGCCTAACATACTGTCAGGCTTCTTAGCACTAGGGGTTTGCAAACCCTTCTCTGCAAACCTACAGCAGTGGGGGAGGGGCAGAAGAAGGACAGCTTCTTTGCTGTGACCTGGTTTTTCTTTCTTTCTTTTTATTTTCCTTTTGACAGATTCCTGATTCTATATAATAATTGTTTGTACCTGTATGTGGTATGTGGGGGGGGGGGCAGCTAGGGTTAATTTAAATACATATGAGATTGCTCAAATCCTTTTTAGAATACTGGATATAATTTTGATATAGAGTCCACTTTTACAGAAGGGAGGTAATGTGGGAGTGAAAAGAGAATGAAGGGAAACAAAATATACCACTTCAGAAAATGCCTCTTTGGCATATTGATTATTGTGAGCTGATTAATTTTGAGAGGCTGCGGACACCAAAGAATGTGAAAACCACATAGAAGTTACCCTTTTGTAAGACGTTTACGTTTATGAAGGAAATCTCTACTTTTATGGGTGTCTCCCTCTCTATACCTGGAAGAGAGGGATGACCAAATCTCTAGAAACTCTCATCAGTGAAGAAAGCATAGACTTAAATCTGCATAATAACCATACCCTTGTTGGCTGTGCTTTACTTGGAAACCTCCCATAACTGGTCTCCCCACCCCTCAGCCCAAATTCAAAACATCTTTCTTTTGTCTGTAGCTGGGGGTATTTAATTCTGGTAAGTTACTTAAGTTTTGCTGGCTATGTCCCATATAGGTAGAAGGTACACATGTAACTAAACTGTTTGTTTTTCTTCTGTTAACCTGTCTTTTATTATGGGAATGGGATTAAGGGTGGGGTCTCAGCCAAGAACCTAGAATGGTAGAGGAAACAATTTTTCCCCTCTCTTATAGCAGGAGCAATAGGGGAAGCCAACAATGAAGATAGTTTTTATATATTTTAGAGAATAATCATTAGGAACGAGATCAAGGAGATTGAATTTAAAGAAAATGAAAGATGGAACAAAACTGATGAAGGTTACATGACCTTTAGGAGTGTGAGGATAATATCTTGGACTCACCCTGATGATACTTCATACATTGTTGTAAGTTGTTCCCATCTTGGAAAGAAGCTTCTCCCGCTGGTCACATCTTATATTTTTAAAGTGGCTTCTATTTATTGAGTACTTGCTATGCAGATAGTAATGTTTCTTAGGTGTGCAGGGCAAGTTTATTGCCACCATCTGGTACTTCCCCTTGATGATGCAGAATTGGATGAAGACAAGTACAACTGGTAACATTATGAGACACGGGTTTTGCTAGTTGGTCTACAGCATTCCTGCCCAGAGAAGTCTGGACCTCAACATTTCCCACCTGCAGGAAAACAATAGCCAGTGGTCATTCTTTAATGGACAGTTCTGAGTTCCCTCTCTTGAAGGCCAGGGGAAGTCCATCTATGTCTCCATAAGTCAGAAGTTCAGGCTTTAGGGTGTGCCAGGACAGTTGTAAATTTTGGTATATAATGAGTTGCAACAATCACCCTTTCTCTTTCCTGGAAATTACTGTAATTCTCACGAATAGTTCAAAACATAATGCCTTGACCAGCATATCTCTATATTATCTATTATACTGGATTTTAAGCACTACCTGTTCCTTTTTAAAATTTGTAGGTGGCCTATGGTCAAAAAAAAGAGGAGAGTTTGGGACTCTTGGATTAGAGTGGGGATGGGAAGAGAATCAAGCATCATCCATGGTTTTGACGGTAGTGGTTCTGCTTTCCATGATAAACACAATTTTTCCATTCCACAGTCCTTAGGTACAATAGGTCATTTAAGTTTCATAGAACTTAGTGGCTGCATTTTCTCCCACTTTTTCTACTGTGGAAACCAAGTTTCAAAGAAGTAATATTAAGTTGATCAAGAGGACATAATCTGAGCAAAGAAAAAAGCTAGGCTTTATATTTCAAGGACACCAAAGGTCCTATTTCTTACCCTTGTAAGGGTAAGGAAACTTATGCTAGTGCAGAATACATCCCCCATTACTACCCCACTCCCAGCTGCAGGGAGTAATGGGAAGGGAGTGTCACAAAGGTCTACTGCTCTGATAATTGCTCCTAAGTAGTTACCAGTCCTCTCCAACCCACTTGGTTGTTTTGTTTTATTTGGAAAGGGGGAGGAGGCCCTGTCTGTCTGCCAACTACTTTATTCCTTAGAACTGATAGGACTTGGGATTCCAGTTTAAACTTCATTTTGGAGAAATCTGAGCCCAATGAAGCATGTCATGGCCACATCAGGGTGGGTTTTTTCATTCTTTCTTTTTTTCCCCTTCGCCAAGCAGAGTTGAATGGACAGGCTCTTGGCAACCTCATCATATCTATTATGTTCTGATCATTATTTAAACAAATGGTATTCAGTAGGGTCCAAGTCCAAGGGACGGGACACAGAGAAGGCTTTTTATCAGTCAGCTGGACTGGTCGTCTCTTTTCACGAGTCTTTTGTGTTCCCCAAGGGTCCCTCAAGTGTGGAGCAGTTCACAAAGGAATGAGATGGACACAGCTTTTGTCTGGGGTGGGACATCCAATCAGTCCCCTTTGCCCCTTTGCAGATGTCTTGATCCTTTTGGTGATTTTCTGTCTCTATTCAAATAAAAAAGTGGGTATGAAAAAGCCAACACACTTTTTAGGCACTTGGGGCTGCAGAAATGGAGAGTAATGTGCAGGTTTACTACAAGATCAGGTTTGATAAACTATTAAGGTGGTACGTTAGTGTAGGTGCTCAGACTTCAGCAGAGAAGAAACAGGTGTTGAAAGATGCTGGCTCTGGAGATAGTGTGCCTTGCTTCCAATAATTATCCAAGTGATCTTAAAAAAATGCCTTAACCTAGCAAGACTTAGATCCTTTGTCTGTACATGGGGACAATAATTATAGTTATTTCATAGCAGTGACTGGAGGATTAAATGAATATTGTATTGTAGCTTGCTTATTGGCACATTTTGAGGTTTTATTAAACTCTCACTTTTATAATTAGAGCTGAGAATAGATTTATAGAGGGAGGTGGCCTTGGGTCCTGGAAAAGAGAAAAATTACAGAATATTTGAGGCCCAAGTCCAGGAAATCACAGGCTTGGGAGAATAAAGACATCTGCAATTTATCTTTTTACTCTAGGTGCAAAGCTAGTAAAAATTTTACTCACCTGGAAGGTCTCAGGTAAACTTCATTGGTTTAGCATACTGACCTTTAAGCATAATTGCCCAAACCCCATTCCCACAGAATAATAGTAAAGAGTATTTTTTATTAAGTTACCTCCCTGGACACTGTAAAAAAAAGGGGGGGGGTGTTATTTCACTGAATATATTTGAAAAAACTCAGCATAGTTGGCAATTCCTGATCAATAGCATATTCGGCAATTCCTGATCAAAGATAAAGGCTCAGAGCAGGCCTATATAAAAAGAACAAAATCCAGCATTAACCAAATAAATCTGAATATGAAGTGTTTGTTGTTGCTTCTATTGCTGTATCTGTTGTTCGGTGTCAGGAAGCAGAGGATGCACATACTTTCCCTAGGAAAGATGTTGGGGTTTGGAGCCGACGGCCAAGAAAGAATTCTTGAGATGTCTTCAGAGCAAAAAGCTGGTTTTGTTGAAGCACGGGACAGGACCT
>ML107026.1:0-15994 GCA_003697995.1 Taxidea taxus jeffersonii
TGGCTTAGAGTAGAACCTTGCATATATAGCAAGTGCTCAATCAATACTACATACTGTTATTAATTCTGTAGCTGTACAATAATAGCTCCTTAATTGAAAGTTAGGGCTTATAACTTACAAGGAAGTCTAAGTAAGCAGTACCTGAATTAATTAAAAATAAATTTGATAGAATGTTAATCATAAGCATAGACTTTTGCCACAACTTGGTTCATTATTTTGACTTTTAGCTAGTCATTAGCATTCATAATATTTCTGAGTAGTCAAGTAATTAATTTCCCAAGAAAAAGGCATTACATTTCCTCAATAATTTATAGTTTAGTGAAATTTCCAATATGTGAGAAATCATTTCAATGTCCAGAAAAGCCATTCTGAGCAGCCTCATTTTAAAATCATTGGGGACGCCTGGGTGGCTCAGTTGGTTGGGCGGCTGCCTTTGGCTCAGGTCGTGATCCCAGCGTCCTGGGATCAAGTCCCACATCGGGCTCCTTGCTCGGCAGGGAGCCTGCTTCTCCCTCTGCCTCTGCCTGCCTCTCTGTCTTCCTGTGCTCACTCTCTCTCTCTAACTAATAAATAAATAAAATCTTAAAAAAAAAATTAAAATCATTGTACATGGCTAAAGACATTGTATAAAGTTTGTATTCTAGTCTTACATGTAGATCATTTTGCTCTGTAAAGGGATTTCCAAAGAAAGTTGCTTGTCAATCTAATTACTGTAAATCAAACAATATCCCCTTGACTTACATTATAATTTTAGAAATATGAAGCCATTTTAATAACACATTAATTGACTATGACATCTATTCATTAGATTTAAGATTCTTTACTTAATAATTGAGCAGAATGCAAGTGTCTACTTACCCAGAGAAAAATATGTACTAAAGGAGATCTGTATGTATTCATTTTAAATTTAGGTCTTTCTAAAGACAGCTATCCCTTAATAATTCAAGTTTGAGTTTTCATGTAATTTTTTTTCTTGGTAGGTCACATCTGTCCCCTATTTTTGGCCTTGTCTTCCATTTCCAAGTTGATAATGGCTCCCACAGCAGGGGTCTGATGTAGGGATCATTTCACACTATTCGGAAGTGCAACCACTGAAATGAACTATTTCACATCCATGAAAGGGTAAGAGGACTTTGAATTGCCCAAGCTGTAATTTCCCAAAAGGGATTTGCTTAGGGCAGTGAAGTTTATGAATTTGGAGGAAACTTAGCAAAGCTTTTATAGGATCAAGACCTCAACTTTAGGAACTTATTTTAAGGCCATGAACAAAGTCAAGAAAAGGGTGTGTCATGGCAAACTGAGTCAATTCTAAAAAAGGAGTTGTGATAGAATCGTCCTTTTGCAGCACCAGTTTATTCTTAACTTCTTTACACTTCAAATTATCAAGGAAATCCAAAACTTTTGTCCATGTGGGTTATACATATCAATATATATAGTATTAGAAATTAAAACTTTAAAAAAAGGAATTAAAACTGAAAAATGTTCAAAATATTTATAAATTTATTTTAAAATGTATTTGTTAGTTAGCATAAATAGCATATTTCATGTAAATATAACTGTATTTCCTAAAACAAACAAAAAATGAAGAAGAGTAGCATGTACAATTTTGCACATCCTTTTAATGTCCAGCCTCATAGGACACAGCTGGATTCTTAACCAGCTTCTGCATTCAGTCAAATGCTATGCATATTTCGGACTGAAGTATATGAAGAAAATTAACCTTTATAAAAATATGCAGTTGGAAAGAGAGAAATATTTTAATAGCCTTTTCAGATATTTGTGGATTTTCTTATTTGATGCTATGTCAAAGCTCAACAAGAGGTAGTTACTGAAAAGGAAGTTGCAGTAAGGAATCAGAAACAATCTCAGTAAACTTTGCATACTCTATGACATTAAACTCTGTTGGTTTTTCTTGTACTCTGAATGGATCTTTTAACATGAGTGATTTTGTTACATTATGGTCATTTGGAAGATACTGGTTCACTTGGCTATACAGATGTTCAAAATGTGGACACATTTTGTTATACAATATCAAAAAGTAATATTTGTTAATATCACCACTGATCTCATCAGAAGAGCCTTTTGGAAAATGTCAAGATCACATACATGATGCAAGTTTTCTAAAATTCTAATTGTCACTTGAAACTTTAAGTGACAGCTTTTTTCATTTATTTTTGAGAAAACATTTGCAAATACTCAAGCCTAAATAACCATATTTTGTGTTAATAGATTTTTCAAGTGAAACTTCTTTTTTTCTTTCTTTTTAAAAAATTTTGTTTTATTTTAATTCAATTAATTAACATACAGTGTATTATTAGAATTCAAGGTAGAGTTCAGGGATTCATCATTTGCATATAACACCCAGTGCTCATTACGTCACATGCCTCCTTAATAACCATTACCCAGTTACACCATCCCCTTGCCCACTTCCCCTCCAGCAGCCTTCAGTTTGTTTCCTATATTTAAGACTCTCTTATGGTGGGACGCCTGGGTGGCTCAGTTGGTTAAGCAGCTGCCTTCGGCTCAGGTCATGATCCCAGCGTTCTAGGATCGAGTCCCACATCGGGTTCCTTGCTCTGCAGGGAGCCTGCTTCTCCCTCTGCCTCTGCCTGCCACTCTGTCTGCCTGTGCTTGCTCTCTCTCTCTCTAACAAATAAATAAATAAAATCTTTAAAAAAAAAAAAAGACTCTCTTATGGTATTTCTCCCTTCTGATTTCATCTTATTTTATTTTTCCCTTCCCTTCCCCATGATCTTCTGTTTTGTTTCTTAAATTCCACATATGAGTGAAATCATATGATAATTGCCTTTCCCTGATTGACTTATTTCACTTAGCCTAATACTCTCTAGTTCCACCCATGTAATTGCAAATGGTAAGATTTCTTTTTTTTTGTGGCTGAGTAATATTCCATTGTATATATAGACCACATATTCTTTATCCATTCATCTATGGACAGCTTTAAACTCAAAGCTTACAAGTGCTTTATGCATACTTCCCATTATATCACTCCAAATATTTAAAAAGCATACTTCAGGGTGATTTAATAAGATTAACAATTTTACTGATTCATAAAGGACATTCTTAAGTAAAATAGATATTTGTGTGTAGCAATTAAGAATACATGATTACTAGTACAGTTTGGTGGAATTGCCTTGATTTGTACTTAGTTTCATAAGCCACAGCTTTTGTACTCTCAGCACAATATCAATACAATATTAAAGGTAAATATTGTATTACATTATTATAAAAATAGTTTTAACCTCACTGACTTCCTGGAAGGGCCTGGCGTACCCCAGGGACTCATGGATCATATTTTGAGAACTCTTGTTCTAGAGAATTCCAGGCCTATCTAGTGGGCCAGTCTGAAAAAGCCTTTGCACATGGGTCTGATGTCTTCTGTTTTAGTTTTCCTTTCAAGATCTAGCTGAGGGGGGCACCTGGGTGGCTCAGTGGATTAAAGCCTCTGCCTTTGGTTCAGGTCATGATCTCAGGGTCCTGGGATCGAGCCCCGCATTGGGCCTCTCTGCTCAGTGGAGAGCCTGCTTCCCTTCATCTCTCTGCCTGCCTCTCTGCCTACTTGTGATCTCTCTCTGTCAAATAAATAAATAAAATCTTTAAAAAAAAAAAGATCTAGCTGAGGACTGGAAAACTGGGGTTCTTAGCTGTGTGATGGTATAAGGAAACCCAAATTTCTCAAATTAGAGAAAAAATACAATAAAAATTTTGTTCCCTCTTTTGAAACAAAAGAATTGTGTGAGTCATTCTGACAAATTCCATGTTACTCTGTATAAAGTTCCAAAAACAGTATATTAATTAAATGAGAATCAAAATTAAAATAACAGCATAGGGGCGCCTGGGTGGCTCAGTGGGTTAAAGCCGCTGCCTTCGGCTCAGGTCATGATCCCAGGGTCGTGGGATCGAGCCCCACATTGGGCTCTCTGCTCTGCAGACAGCCTGCTTTCTCCTCTGTCTCTCTCTGCCTCTCTGCCTACTTGTGATCTCTGTCTATCAAATGAATAAATAAAATCTTAAAAAAAAAATAAAATAAAATAAAATAACAGCATAATCTGGAAAATCTTTAGTTGTGATAAACCATGGATTTTTTAATTTTTAACTTGCCTAAACATGTTTTATATTTTTGCACAAAACTTTATGTAAATAGACCTTAATTGCTCTGAAAACCCTCTCATTTTATAATAACATAACCTGAAGTTCATTGAATTTCTACTTAAATCAGAGACTCTTAGAATTGAAATTTAGATCACCTAAGTTCCACCTTTAAATTAATTTAATCCTTAGATAAACTTTAAGAATTGTGTTGAATCCTACAAATGGCACATGGCTCACTGCTTCAGGAAGCATTCTTGCGTTTCAGACTGGGCATCAGCAACAATTCTGATGTTTCTCTTTAAGCTGAAACAAATGAGTTTTAGGCAAACTTTCTAGTGTAATATAACATTTCTAATTCCTAATACCATAATTGCTTTTTCAGCAATCTAAGCATAATATTAGCTTGTGTTGAAATGATGGCTTATAAAATCCATGTTTTCACATGGATTATTGTCAAGTTTACCCCCATCTTTGTATTGTACTGTGTTGTTGATATTTTCTTCCAAAAATAAGTTTTCAAAATTAAATTTCAGATGGATCACTTTGGTCCATAGTCTAATTTCTTATGATCAATTTTAATTTTAATTTATTTAACAGTGATATCACCTACATGCAATTTATGTCATCAGAAATATTGATGTAAAGGCCAACCATGTCTTCATCTAATTTTATTTTTTTAAGATTTTATTTATTCACTTCACAGATAAAGATACAGTGAGGGAGAGAACACAGCAGGGGAAGTGGGAGAGGGAGAAGAAGGCTTCCTGCAGAGCAGAGAGCCTGATATGGGGCTCAATCCCAGGACCCTGGCTTAATGACCAGAATCTAAGGCAGACACTTAACAACTGAGCCACCCAGGTGCCCTTCTAACTTTATTTCTAATAGAAATAGCAATAGGGAAGAAGGAGTCCTATGGCATAATACTAGAGATACTCATTTATTCAATCACATTTAAGATTTCCCAGTAGTGTTCTAGGTTCTTAGCTAACTATATAGCATAAAGGAAAAGAGAAAGAGAAAGGGACAAAAAGTTTATTAAATAATATGGCTGAAAAGTGCCCAAACATGGGGGGAGAGATGTACATCCAGATTCATGAGGCCCAAAAGAACCCAAATAGGTTGAGTCCAAAAAGAGCTGCACTGATATAATTACAATTAAGTTGTCAAAAGTCAAAGACAAGGAATTATGAAAGCAGAAGAGAAAAGTGAGAGGTGACATACAAGGAAACCCTCATACGACTATCAACATTTTTCTCAACGGAAATTTTTTCAGGCCAGGAAAGAGCAGGATGAAATATTCAAACAAAGGTAGGGTGGGGGAACTCTGCCAATGAAGAATACTATACCCAGCAAAGCTGTCCTTCAGAATAGAAAAAGAGAAAAACTTTCCCAAATAAAAAAAAACTAAGGGAGTTTATCACCATTAAACCTGTCTAAAGGGAAACACAAAAGGGCTATTTCCAATTGGAAATAAAGTAATTCTAATTACTTCAGAAAACATGAATGTGTAAAACTCATTAAGAATAGTAAATATATAGCCAAACTCAGATTCTCTAATATTGTAATTGTGATATATAAGTCACCTCAACTTTAGTTGGAGTGTTAAAATGAAACATATTAAAATTAACTATAATTACTGTAATTTGTTATTATTTATTATTACAATGATATTTGTTATTGCATTAATCTGTTATTTGATATAAAAAACCCATAATATCAATAACCTAATATGAGGGGGGGGAGTAAAAGTATAAATTTTCTGTATGCTATTGAATATGTTGTTATCAGTTTAAAATGGGACATTATAGGAGCTCCTAGGTGCTCAGTTAACTGCCTGCCTTTGGCTCAGGTCATGATCCAAGGATCCTGGGATTGAATCCCACATCAGGCTCGTTGCTCAGTGGGGAGCCTGCTTCTCCCTCTCCATTCTGCCTGCCTACTTATAATCTCTGTCTCTCTCTCTGTATCAAATAAATAAAATCTTTTTTAAAAAGGGACATTATAAATATAAACTATTTTATGTAAGCCTCATGGTAACCACAAAAGACAAACCTGCTATAGATACTCAAAAGATTAAGAGAGTGAAAGCGTTTGCTGAAAGAAGTTGTTAAATCACAAAGGAACACAGCAGGAGAGAAAACAGACTCAAAATGGATGAAGGACCTCAACGTGAGAAAGGAATCCATCAAAATCCTTGAGGAGAACACAGGCAGCAACCTCTTCGACCTCAGCCACAGCAACTTCTTCCTAGGAACAACGCCAAAGGCAAGGGAAGCAAGGGAAAAAATGAACTATTGGGACTTCATCAAGATCAAAAGCTTTTGCACAGCAAAGAAAACAGTCAACAAAACCAAAAGACAACTGACAGAATGGGAGAAGATATTTGCAAATGACATATCAGATAAAGGGCTAGTATCCAAAATCTACAAAGAGCTTAGCAAACTCAACACCCAAAGAACAAATAATCCAATCAAGAAATGGGCAGAGGACATGAACAGACAATTCTGCAAAGAAGACATCCAGATGGCCAACAGACACATGAAAAAGTGCTCCACATCACTGGGCATCAGGGAAATACAAATCAAAACCACAATGCCATACCACCTCACACCAGTCAGAATGGCTAAAATGAACAAGTCAGGAAATGACAGATGCTGGTGAGGATGTGGAGAAAGGGGAACCCTCCTAGACTGTTGGTGGGAATGCAAGCTGGTGCAACCACTCTGGAAAACAGCATGGAGGTTCCTCAAAAAATTGAAAATAGAGCTACCTTATGACCCAGCGATTGCACTACTGGGTATTTACCCTAAAGATACAAATGTAGTGATCCAAAGGGGCACGTGTACCTGAATGTTTATAGCAGCAATGTCCACAATAGCCAAGTTATGGAAAGAACCTAGATGTCCATCAACAGATGAATGGCTAAAGAAGAGGTGGTATATATATACAATGGAATACTATGCAGCCATCAAAAGAAATGAAATCTTACCATTTGCGATGACATGGATGGAACTAGAGGGTATTATGCTTAGCGAAATAAGTCAATCAGAGAAAGACAACTATCATATGATCTCCCTGATATGAGGCAGTGGAGATGCAACGGGGGTGGGGGCTAAGGGGGTAGGAAAGAAAAAATGAAACAAGATGGGATCGGGAGGGAGATAAACCAAAAGAGACTCTTAATGTCATAAAACAAACTGAGAGGGGTGTTGGGAGAGGGTGGTGGGGTTACATTATATGTTTATATAAAAATAAAAAAAAATTTTTTTAAAAGAAAAAAAATGTCTACCGGGGGTGCCTGGGTGGCTCAACCAGTTAAGCATCTGACTCTTGATCTCAGTTCAGGACTTGATCTCAGGGTCATCATTTCAAGCCCCAGAATGGGAATGGAGCCTACTTTAAAAAAATGTCTACTGGGTGCAGGAATTAAAGAATAAATGAAATATTCTTTCTTTTAGCTTTTGTTCTTTTCCAATAACAGAATATCTCCTGTTCAAAATCTCTAATTCGTTAGCTTCTTCTTTTCTAGGCCAGAGCTGTCCAGTGGAATTATGACATGAGCCACATATGTAACTTAAATTTTCTAGTAACCCATTTTTTAAAAATGTAAATTGAAACAGGAGGAATTAATTTTAATGACTTATTTTATTTTATTCAATATTTTGAAACTATAATTTCAGCATGTAAAGAATATTTTTAAATTATTATGAGATATTCTACATTTTTTCAAACTAAGAAACCCAGTGTGTATTTCACATATGCATATCTCAATTCAGACTAGTCATATTTCAAGTGCTTGATAGCCAGTTTCTATTCTGCTGGACAATGTAGTTCTATATACCACCTCAAAATATGAAGTTTACATTTTCTAATACAAGATTTTTTTTTCCAATACAAAACTTTCCTAAAAAGCAAGAGAGCTTCAGTCACATTATTTAGACCAGATTTCTCAATAGTGACACACTGACTAGATAATTTTGGCTAGATAATTCTCTGTCATGGGGGGGCTTTCCTGTGTGGTGTAGGATGTTCTGTAACTCCCTTGGCCTCTACTCACTAGATGTCAGTAGTAACCCTCTTCCTTAGTTGTGACATCAAAAATGTCTCTAGACATTGCCAAATGTCTCCTGGGGGGTAAAACTGTCCCCACTAAAAACCACTGAATTAGATTATCCCTTCGAACTTTGGAAAGCAGGAGTTTTGTCACACCAGCAATCTACTGGGACTCATGAAGACTTATCTCCAAAAGAATTACCATGCCACAGAGGAAACCTTGTACCACAAGGGCTTTGTTGTGGAATTTCTCCATGTTGAGGTTTTGCTGATCTGCCAAGAGCATCTCAGCTCTCCCTCCATCCCCACTTTTCCACCTGTGGCCATGGCAGGACACTGCATTTGGTTTGACTGGTGTCTGTTCAGGGAGTCCACTAGACAGAGTCTTTTCCTATCTTTTTCTACAACATTTCATAGGACAAGATTTCTTATTTGCAAGCAATATGAATTGATTCTGGGAAAAAAGAGAAAATAATTTTTGGAATGTTGTCAGGAAGGTTATTAGGAATATCACACAGTCCACAGGAAGACTGAAAAACCAAACTCAGAATATAGTTGACAATGAAGGGAGACTCCCTCTCTGTTCAATACTTTATTACAGGAACAGTCTAATTAGGATGCAGCTATTGGGGCCACAGTTGCTGCACTCTCTTGCTGCCTCTGAACATTTGACCTCAACACTGTTGTTATGAGTATTTTACAACTTCATTGTGATTTTGCATCATTTTCCCATTACAATCTCTAATATACTTCATCTGCATTTATTAGCCCTTGCATTTAGAATGCAAGAAAATTTTGAACGATCCTCATAAAACTTTGATCCATTTTCACTGCATCTATGAGCCTTTCTCATGGCGGTTTGCACTCCAAGCTGCTGTAATTGCTTTCTTTCCAAAATCTACATTGGATACACAAAATTCTAGATGCTTAGAATCTCTCTCGAGTGGTAGCAGCTTGATCCTATCAATGGGTAGGAATTCAGTTTATTTCACAGGAGTCACTGACCTTTCTTTTTCTGGGCCTCTCCCTTCCCTTTGTCTCCCAGGGAGTTACCTTTAATGGCCCTAGGAATGTCCACTGCAAGGATGTCTCTACATCAGGGCCTACACCTAATTGCTATATTGTCCCTTGTAATTATTAAATAATAACAAACAAAGATCCTGCCTAAGTTGATTCACTATAATGACATTGCCGGGCTATGGTCCTGTCTTTCTTTTTTTCTTTTCTTTTTCCTAGCCAAAGAAGTTTATCAGTCTTGTTTCAAACTTTATTCCCAGCTTCCTCAGCTTAATTAGTTGCACAGAATGAATTGTGTAGAAGCAAAAATTGAAAAGAGCTGCAGGGTCCAAGGAGCTTGGGTTTAAAAATATTAGAGATCTAGATTTTATCAGATCCATGAATAAAATCTTGGAAAGCAGTCATAATAAAAAAAAATAGCAGCCCCCAATACTTTTTCAAGTTTTATCTTCTTCAGACTCTGACTCAACTCAGTTTGCTTCATTCTTGGAAGGCTCATCAAAATGCTCCACAACATGCTCGCTTCGGCAGCACATATACAAAATGCTCCACAAGTTCTGGAACTTTATCATCATCATCCTCTCCAGTAGCAACTGGTGCTTTTCCACCCATGGATTATTTGGGCAGAGTTTCAGCTAGTCTTCTTAAACTGGTCAGACTGTCTGCAGCAAGTTGGCTTAAGATACTGGGTAGCATTCATGTCAGCTGTTTGTCTCAGCATAACCTGTAATGGTGCAAGTGTTTGTGGTCAGCAATGCCTGAACTTTTGGGTTGTTAAAAGTGGATCTCTCTTCCTTGGTTTATGAACATATGCACTTCTTCAATATCAGAGGTGTTGGTTAGCCCTAACTTTTTTAAGAAGAACTGAAGTTTTTTGTCTTCTGCTTTAGCCATTCAATGAACCACCTTCTTCTTTCCATGTGTAGTTCCTTTCCCACACATGTGCACTTGTACTTGCAGTCTGGTGAGTTTCTCCTGGTTCCTGATAGTGACTTTCATCATGTTGGAGTGGAAATGAGACCACTAGGGGAAGTAGGGTTTGTGCTCAGGGGTTCTCAGGTGGACCAGGTGCACCCAGATAAGGTGCACACATTCCGGCACACAAGATGGAAGCTCTGGTCCTGTTTTTCATTCATCCATTTACTCACTCAACAAATATTTATTGAACCCTTACCATTTAGTAAGCTCATTGCCAAACACTAGATGAAAGTAATCTAAATCAGCCCCTGTATCTCTGGAGCATATAGACTAGTAGGAGAGATAGATATTAATAAAATATTCACAGAAATATCAAATCATAACCAAGAGAAATATATGGAGAGGTGTATTTCCTACATGGGTGAAATCCCATATTTGGAAGGTTATTATAATGTTTTAATAGTCAGAAAACCAGTGATGGTTTCCCAAAAGGAGTGACACCTAAGGAGAGCTGAGGGACAAGTAGAAGTGAAATAGTTGAAGACGATAAAAAGGAGCATTCTGTGAAAAACAAAGAGCATGAAGAATGTGAGGAATTGAAGAGAATAAAAAAGGTCAGTGAGGCTGAAGAAGAAAGAGCAAGGGAGAGCATACATATTTACCTACTGAGTCTTCAGTTTTGTTCAATCAAATGTAAATCAAAGTAAAAATTTTAATTTAAATAAAAAAGTCCTCCATACACAAAAATAAACTCAAAATGGACTAAGGACTTAAATGTGAGACCTGAAACCATAAAAACCCTAGAAGAGAGAATAGGCAGAATGTCTCTGATATCAGCCATAACAAACATTTTTTCTAGATATGTCTCCTGAGGCAAGGGAAACAAAGGTAAAAATATACTATTGGGGGGGCGCCTGGGTGGCTCAGTTGGTTGGGCGACTGCCTTCATCTCGGGTCATGATCCTGGAGTCCCGGGATCGAGTCCCGCATCAGGCTCCTGGCTCCTCGGGGAGTCTGCTTCTCCTTCTGAACTCCTCACTCATGCTCTTTCTCACTGTCTCTCTCTCAAATAAATAAATTAAATATTTAAAAAAATAAAATATTGGGACTACATTAAAATAAAAAGCTTCTGCTCAGTGGAGGAAACAATCAACAAAACTAAAAGCAACTTACAGAATGGGAGAAGGTATTTGCAAATGTCATATCTGATAAAGGGTTAGTATCCAAAATCTATGAAAAATTTGTAAAACTCCACACCACAAAATGAATAATCCAATTAAAAATGGGCAGACAGTAAACAACATGTTTTGGAGAGGATGTGAAGAAAGGGGAACCCTCTTACACTGTCGGTGGGAATGCAAGTTGGTGCAGCCACTTTGGAAAACTGTGTGGAGATTCCTTAAGAAATTAAAAATAGAGCTTCCCTATGACCCTGTAACTGCACTACTGGATATTTACCAGATGTAAATACACTACACTACACTACAGATGTAGTGAAAAGAAGGGCCATCTGTACCCCAATGTTCATAGCAGCAATGGCCACAGTCGCCAAACTGTGGAAAGAACCAAGATGCCCTTCAATGGATGAATGGATAAAGAAGATGTGGTCCATATATACAATGGAGCATGATGCCTCCATCAGAAAGGATGAATACCCAACTTTTGTATCAACAGGGACAGGACTGGAGGAGATTATGCTGAGAGAAATTAGTCAAGCAGAGAGAGGCAATTATCATATGGTTTCACTTACTTGTGGAGCATAAGGAAGAACATGGAAGACACTGGGAGTTGGAGAGGAGAAGTGAGTTGGGGGAAATCAGAGGGGGAGACAAACAATGAGAGACTGTGGACTCTGAGAAACAAACTGAAGATCTTGGAGGGGAGAGGGGTGTGGGGTTGGGTGAGCCTGGTGGTGAGTATTATGGAGGGCACATATTGCATGGAGCACTGGGTGTGGTGCATAAACAATGAATGCTGGAACACTGAAAAGAAATTAAAATAAAATAAAATGGGAAAAAATGGGCAGAACACATGAATAGACATTTTTCCAAAGAAGACATTTGGGTGGCCAACATGAAAAGATGCTCAACATCACTTATCATCATCAGTTTTGCAAATCAAAACTAAACTGAATGATCACCTCACACCTGTCAGAATGGCAAAAATCAAAAACACAAAAAATAATGGGTGCTGATGAGGATGTGGAAAAAGGGGAACCCTCTTGCACTGTTGGGAATGCAAACTGGAGCTGTCACTCTGGAAAACAGTATGGAATTTCCTCAAAAAGTTAAAAATATAACTATCCTATGACCCAGCAATTGCACTACTAGGTATTTACATGAGGAATACAATAATACTCTTCAAAGGGATACACACACACCAATGTTTATAGCAGCATTATCTATAATAGCCAAATTATGGAAGCAGCCCAAGGGTCCACTGATTGATGAATGGATAAGCAAAAAAAGGTATATATATATGTATGTATACATATATATATACCTTTCTATAATATAATATTCCATTATATAAAATGGAATATTACTCAGCCATAAAAAAGAAGGAAATCTTTCCATTTGCAACATGGATGGAGCTAGAGAGTATAATGCTAATGAAATAAGTTAATCAAAGAAAGACAAATACCATATGATTTCATTCATATGTGGAATTTAAGAAATAAAACAATGACCGAAAGGGAAAAGAGAGAGAGAAACCAAAACATAGACATTTAACTATAGAGAACAAACTGATGGTTACCAGAGGGGAGGTGGATGGTGGGAATGGGGTAAATAGGTGATAGGGATTAAGGAGTACACTTGTGATGAGCACAAGATGTTATATGGAAGTGTTCAACCACTATATCATACATCTGAAACTAATATTACAGTATATGTTAACTAATTGGAATGTGAATAAAGCTGCAAAACAATTAGTAGTGAAGAAAAAAAGTTTAGTTTGTCTAATATAAAAAGAATGTATATGTGATGGGGAAAAAATAGGTATATGCATCCCTGTTTATTGCAGCATTATTTATGATAGCCAAAGAGCAGCTCAAGTGTCCATAAATAATGGAGTGAGAAAAAAGGATGAATATATCTATTTTTTTATAATTAAATATATATATATATATATATATATACATATGACAAATACCATATACTTTCACTCATATGAAAGAAGTCATTTTGACTGGTTATAAGGAAATCAGGGGCTGGCTTCAGGAAGTGGCCAGCAAAAAGATGCTCTTGTTGAACTCAATTGTGATTTTAATGAGAAGTCCTAAAGCTGGTCCACAAACTGGTTCCTTTTGTAATATATGGGAAAACAAAAGATTTTGGTGTAACCCATCTCCTGAAAACAAACTTTCTATCAAGTCCAGCTGGTATGACTAGCTGATTTCTACATAATTCACCAGAAAAAAAAGGGACTCTGGGACCTTCTAATTATTAATGTCACTGCCACCCATACATCTGAGTCCACCAAGTATACATTTGATCACAGAATAACAAGTGCTTAATTGAAAATAAAGAAATTTTGCTTTTAAAAAATATTTCTATAAATAAGTAAATAAATAAATAATTCTGCTTCTGAAACACTGCAAAAAGAAACTAAGTAAAGCCTTTCACTTAAACACCTGTTACTGGCCCATGTGACCCAGTCCAGAATATTTAAAACAAAGTAGGCTGTCTGAGGCAGAATGGCAGCTCTGCTTCTTCACAGCTGAGCATCTGAAAGCAAGGCAAGTAAGAAAGCAAGGCACAGCCAGTTCCCTTTCTCTGGCCCAACTGTTTTCTCTGATGCTGCTGGTGTGATGTTAGAGGCACAGTAATCTCTCTGAATGCTGGGCTTACCACTTCTTCTGACCCAACAGTGGACTCCATGGAAGCTAAAATAGGTAGCTATTTGATTCTCATTTGCTTCAGCAAATTCCACCTTGATGCCTCCCGCTTGTTTTCTCAAATAAAAGAAAGAAAGGGAAGGAAGAGGGAAGCTGCCACCAGGAAATTTCTGTTGCTGGAGGTCAATGACTCTTCAAGTGGCCTTACCCTGATGCTTTTGAGAAAGATTTTCATATTTGAAAGCACCTGTCACTCATTTTCCAGCATGTTTCCACATCGTGTTAAGAAGAAACGCCTGAAACTTCCTGATAAAGAAACAACCAGGAAATTAAGGTTGATGTGTCACACCTTTCGCTGTCTCAATTTTTTGGATTCCAAATACCCACTTAAGGGAACAATCAAAGATAGAACTGAAAATAGTGAGGAAAGTGAGAAGTGAGAGAGAAAAGAAAATGGAAAGTGAATGAGAAGGAGACAGACACAAGTCAGCAGGTAACAAAGAGGCAATGTGAGAGAAGTTAAGGACAGAGAGATGAAGGCAGAGAATGAGAAACTGAGGCAAAAGGAGACAGAGAGAGGTAAAAACAAGGACTGGGGAAAAAAAAGAAAACAGGTGGAGCTAGAAAGAAAAATTATACCTATACTGAGTACACAAGAAAAAATATATTCTTTCAACAAGAAACTATGGAGCAGATTCTATGTGAGTTTTCTGTTAGCAGGCACTGGAACCATAAAAGAAAGAAGAAAGAGAAGGAAAGGAAGAGAAGGAATTGATTTTTTTTTAAAGATTTTATTTATTTATTTTGACAGAGAGAGATCATAAGTAGGCAGAGAGAGAGGAAGGGAAGCAGGCTCTCCGAAGAGCAGAGAGCCCGATGCGGGGCTCGATCCCAGGACCCTGGGATCATGACCTGAGCCGAAGGCAGAGGCCTTAACCCACTGAGCCACCCAGGTGCCCCAAGGAATTGATTTTTAAATCAATTAAAAAAGAATGCAGGGACGCCTGGGTGGCTCAGTTGGTTAAGCGGCTGCCTTCGGCTCAGGTCATGATCCCAGCGTCCTGGGATCGAGTCCCACACCAGGCTCCTTGCTCGGCAGGGAGCCTGCTTCTGCCTCTGCCTGCCACTCTGTCTGCCTGTGCTCGTTCGCTCTCTCTTCGCTCTCTGACAAATAAATAAATAAAGTCTTAAAAAAAAAAAAAGAATGCAATGAGGAGCAGTGATGTGCAAAACAGAGTGCTCTCTGAGAGAAGAACATAGCAGGAATACTCAGCTGGTATAAGTTGGTCTGGCACCCTTTGGGAAAGTTTGAGATCTTTTTTTTATTAAAGATTCTATGTATTTATTTGAGAGCGGGGGGGATGAAGAAAGAAAGAAAGAGCACAAGCAGGATAAGGGGCAAAGCGAGAGGGAGAAGCAGGCTCCTCACTGAGCAGGGAGTCTGACACAGGACTCAATCCCAGGACCCTGGGATCATGACCTGAGCCGAAGGCAGACACTTAATGAAGTAAGTTACCCAGGTGCCCCCAGATCTTTTCTTTTAATGAATGTATAAGAAAAAAAAAGTTCAGAGTTTATAAATAGTAGGTTCATAAAGTTGAAATTTACCTGATAGGCAGCCTTCCTACATATTCTTCTTTGAACCTCTCCTTATCAGAGTTGCCCACATCTTATATTGCCCACATACAGCAATATAAAAATAAATTAAAAATTCTTGTTTTCAAGGTAATTTATATTTCCATCTACTGGGAAATTGTCATAATGTACTCACTTTCTTAGAACAAATTACTTTACCACTATTTGCCAAAAAATTATCTGAATATTTGCATGCATTCTTCATTTGTGCAATGTCAATGATGACTCACAATATATGTGTCCTTGTGCAGTGCCCCAGTCTGTACCACTGTACTCAATAGCTGATATGCACATCTCTTCCTTAGGCCAGGGCCTCAGAATTAAAATAAAGGAAAACTTTCTGCATCATTCTTTTTCAGGGCATTGAAACAAAGTCTACTGGCTGATGTGCCTCATTGGTATGTTTGCTTTTTTTTTTTTTTT
>ML107026.1:16394-56799 GCA_003697995.1 Taxidea taxus jeffersonii
CTACCACCTTAACTCCCACCCCCGTTGCATCTCCACTTCCTCATATCAGGGAGATCATGTGGTAGTTGTCTTTCTCCAGTTGACTTATTTCGCTAAGCATAATACGCTCTAGTTCCATCCATGTCGTCGCAAATGGTAAGATTTCATTTCTTTTGATGGCTGCATAGTATTCCATTGTATATATATACCACATCTTCTTTATCCATTCATCTGTTGATGGACATCTAGGTTCTTTCCATAACTTGGCTATTGTGGACATTGCTGCTATAAACATGGATGGAACTAGAGCGTATTATGCTTAGCGAAATAAGTCAACTGGAGAAAGACAACTATCACATGATCTCCCTGATATGAGGAAGTGGAGATGCAACGGGGGTGGGATTTAAGGTGGTAGGAAAAGTAAAAATGAAACAAGATGGGATCGGGAGGGAGACAAACCAAAAGACACTCTTAATGTCATAAAACAAACTGAGGGGGGTGGGGGGAAGAGGGGTTGGGAGAGGGTGGTGGGGTTACATTATATGTTTAAATAAAGCTTAAATTAAAAAAACCCAAATGATTGATTAAAAATAGGCAGAGGATATGAATAAGCATTTTTTCCAAAGTGTGGATAGCCAAAGAGAACCAGGAAAGGATTCTTAACATCATTAATCATCAAGAAAATGCAAATAAAAACTACAGTGAAATATTATCTCACACCAGTCTCAATGGCTAGTATAAAAAATACAAGAAATAACAAGGTTTGACAATTATGTGAAGAAAAGGTAACCCTCATACATTTTTGAGGGATTGTAAATTACTACAGCTACTATGAAAAACAATATGGTGGTTTCTCAAAAAAACAAAAGTAGAACTACCATATGATCTAGCAATTCCAATTCTGGGCATTTATCTGAAGAAATTGAAAACACTAAATTAAAGAGATAAATGCACCTTTATCTTCATTGCAGCATTATTCACAATAGCTAAGATATGAAAACAACCTAAGGGTCTATTGATGGATGAATGGATAAAGATGTGGGGTACACATACACAAACACTAGAGTATTATTCAGCCATAAAAAAGAATGAAACATTGCCATTTGTGACAGCATGGATGGACCTTGAGAATATTATGCTTTGTAGGGATGCCTGGGTGGCTCATTCAATTAAGCATCTGACTCTTGATTTCCACATGCATCATGATCTCAGGGTTGTAAGATCATGCCCCATGTGGGGCTCCATGCTCAGCAGGGAGTCTGCTGGAGATTTTCTCTCTTCCTCTTGCTTTTCCTCTGCCCCTCTCTCCCAATTCTTGCATGCTCTCTCTTTCAAAAAAAAAAAAAAAAAAGAGTATTATACTGAGTAAAACAAGTTAGATGGAAAAAAAACAAGCACTATATAATCTCACATATATGTGGAACAGAAAAAATAAAAATAATAAATTCATGGATGTAGAGAACAAATTTGATGGTTATTGGAGAAGGGAGGGGTTTGAGGAGTTGGAAAATGGAAGGGATAGGAGATACAAACATTCAGTGATGTACACAACATGGTGACTGTTGTCAATAACATTGTATTGCATATTATGTAAATTTATAAGGTGGCAGGAGGAAACTAAATTTGTTGTGATCATGTCACAGTGTATAGAAATATAGACTCATTATGTTGCATACCCAAAACTAATATAATTTCATATGTCAATTATATCTTAATTAAAAAAAAGAGTGAGGCCCATCCCCATTTGGTTCCTAACAAAGATTTTGTGGTGAATTTGAAATCTTTTAATGCTGTTAACAAATTAACTTAGTTATTTTTAAAATGCATTTTTCAGGCTTGAAATATGTCTTATTGGTTGTTGATTAGCCGGTTCCTTGCAGGTGAATAAAGCTTAAGCACAATATTAATGTTTATGTGGAAATGAAACCAGAGGAATGCCTGGGTAGCTCAGTCAGTTAAGCATTTGACTTTGGTTCAGGATATGATACCAGGGTCCTGGGATCAAGTCTGGCATTGGGCTCCTTGCTCAGAGGGAGACTGCTTCTTCCACTGCCTGCTGCTCCCCTGCTTGTGTGCTCTCTCTCTCTCTGACAAATAAGTAAATAAAATCTTAAAAAGAAAAAAAATAAATGAAACCAGAAATATTCAGGAAGAAATAGTCATTCAGAAGTTGAGGAATATGGTTAGTTTTGGAATCAAAAAAGATATAGAATATTCTATCTTTAAGTATTTTTGTATAGACTGATATACCAAAGTAAAATAGACTTTATGAAAGACCCTAAACTCATTGACATTAATTTTACAGAATGTAGAGTTTATGCAACTAGGTTAAATGTATGACCATAGAGGGATTGGTCCATATTCCAAAGATGGTGTGAACTCTCCTCTCACTCACCAGAACCAAGGCAGAAAAGGATCTTCCTCAAGTTTCCAGGAAAGGAAAATGACCCTGGTGAGATTGGAGGAACAGCCTGCAGTGAAGGAAATATCCCTGGACCATAAATTTGGTGACACTTGAATCAAGCTCTACCTTTCACCTTAGGAAATGTTTCCAATACATTGATTTCTCACTAGTAAAATGACAGGGCTACATTCACTCATCTCTAAAATCTCTACTTCTATTCATGAGGAAAAGATGGAAATCAGAGAAATCTCCTCTGACAGATTTTCAGTCTGACACCCAAATAGCTCATTTCACCACAGCATGAGCAACCGAAAGACAAAGCCAGGAGGAAATCCAGGGATGCAGGATGCCTCCTGTGTCCTGGCTAATAACTGAGGATAAAGAAGGGAATGGGTGTGATAACCTAAAAATACAGAAGGTAGTTACTAAAGACCAGAATAAGCAATGTGCTGTGTTGAACAGATTTCTTGCTTTCAAGTGGTAAAACTTCAACTCAGTATAATTTTAGAACAGAGAGAGTAAGAGAGAAAGAGAAAAAAGATAAGAGAAAGGGAGTGAGAGAGAGCACTTGGTCCATGAAACTGGGAAAAGCTTTCATTGTAACTAGAATTAAGGATGTCATCAATTCATATGGGACTATCTAGACTTCCTTTCATTATTTCTTGGATCTGCTTCTCCGTGTGTTTCATTCATACTGTTCAACCATATCTGGATCTTCTCCTTTTGGTAAAGTAAGAGGAGAACACGACCACAGACAAATGCAGGCATATGGCATCCCAACTTAGCATTCACAAAGGAAAGATGGAGCTTCTCTCTACTACCAATAAATTAAAAATTCATAGAAGGGTTCTTAATGACCTTGATTAGTTCATCTAAGGAGCTGTGACAAAGGAGACAGCAGATGAATGGCCAGACTTAGTATAGTCCCAACACTTTGTGCCAGGATGTGTAGGATAATATTACTGCTCATCCTTTCAGGATCACAGTGAAAGGAGGAATTCACCAAAGAATAAAGAGAAGAGATGGGAGGAGTCTCGGACAAATGAAAACAATAAACAGTCAATAGTGCACAGGACATAAGTGTTCAGTAATTGTATAGAAAAAGGGCCCCAGGGGTGCCTGGGTGGCTCAGTGGGTTGAGCTTTTGCCTTCGGCTCAGGTCATGATCCCAGGGTCCTGGGATTGAGCCCCACATCGGGCTCTCTGCTGAGAGAGAAGCCTGCTTCCCCCTCTCTCTCTGCCCGCCTCTCTGCCTACTTGTGATCTCTGTCAACTAAATAAATAAATAAAATCTTTTTTTTTTAATGGTCCCAGTGCCCTGAGTACCCCCCCCACTGTGTATCTTTGAAAGCTTCTTTTTTTCTGTTGAGGCACTTATATTAATAGCAGAGGGAAATCAGGTGGGAATCTAGTCTGGATTTGCTCCTAGCTCTGACAATGAGGGATCTTATAAAAATCCTCTAAACCTTCTGAGCCTCATTCAGAATTTCAGAGGGTTAGCAAGATGGTTTTAAAGAACTTTTCTACCAGGAATATTCCACAAGTCTTCAATTTAGCCTGCTATCCAATGTATAAAAATGTGTATGTGTCAAGTTGTCCTCATCCCGAAATCACCTTGAAATTGCTCTAACTGCAGGTGTGTCTCCTTCTTGATTGATACTGACAGAGTATGTGGTAGTGGTGGTAATGGTAATGATGGCTGTTAGCATTTACTAAAAATTTGCTAAGCTTCAGGTATTATGCTAGGCATTTTAAATACATTTTCTCCAATTATTACATTTCTGCCAAGTAAATGGTATTATTTCCACTATTGTTTTGCAGTTGCTAATATCAATTCTCAGAGAAGCTAAGTAATTGGCAAATGTAACACAGTTGCTATAAGGTACACATTCTTATTCTTCCTTTATCCAATCTCTTGTTCTGCTATAGTGCCAGGGAGTCATACCTAAATGATAGAAGGCAATTATCTATTGCTAATAGCCTGCTTTTTAAACAATGTATTATGAGTATCTTACAATGTCAATAAACACAGTTATATCATTTCAAAGGCTAAATTCTTAAAAATTATTTAACAAATCACTGATTTTTAGACATACTGTTTACAAATTTTCACTATTGTGAGTGGTACTGAAATAAAAATGTTATTCATTAAATTCTTTTCTTTAGGTACCTTTCAATCATTTCTCTAGGTTGAACTCCAAAACATAAAATTCCTACATTAAAGGTTATGTACTTTGTTTTGTTTTTAAGATTTTTATTTATTTAGTTGTGAGAGAGAGAGAGAGAGCACACAGCAGGAGGGAGCAATGGGCAGAAGGAGAAGCAGGCTCCATGCTGAGCAAGAAGCCTGATGCAGGACTCACATGCAGCCCCCCACACTGCATCTCCACTTCTTCATATCAGAGAGATCATATGATAGTTGTCTTTCTCCGATTGACTTATTTCACTAAGCATAATACCCTCTAGTTCTATCCATGTCATTGCAAATGGCAAGATTTCATTTCTTTTAATGGCTGCATAGTATTCCATTGTATATATATATACCACATCTTTCTTTCAAAAGGATATATATTTTTTAAGATTTTATTTATTAGACAGAGATCACAAGTAGGCAGAGAGGCAGGCAGAGAGAGAGGAGGAAGCAGGCTCCCTACTGAGCAGAGAGCCCGACGTGGGGCTCAATCTCAGGACCCTGGGATCATGACCTGAGCCAAAGGCAGAGGCTTTAACCCACTGAGCCACCCAGGTGCCCCTAAAAGAATATATTTAATATGAGCTAAAATTTTACTGTTGAAACCATTGGATACTATATTAACATAAGAATAAACTGTTCTAGGTGACTTTGAATATTTCTAGTTTTCCAAAGATTTAAGAAAAATGGGATAATTGATATTGGTGATACACAAACTACAGTTACATAAAGTACAAGCACATAAAAAATTCTAATTTAGTACATGTTTTAGATGCTGTTGGGGTGCCTCCATATCTTATTTACTGGGTCCTGGGTGCTGAGATTGTTAGCTGTTAAGAGCTCACAAATGCCCCTTTTTAATGAAAATTACCCTTTGTTGATGGCAGGCACATGGCTAGAAATATTCACTAACTCCCAAGATAGCCTATATTTAATGACTAATCAATATGGGGGTACAAAAGACTGCCCCCATCTCATGGAGAGAAAACTTTGTAGTATAGTTAATGTTCTAGAGGCACCTACCCCAACACCAGTGGATTAAGCCAAGGCAAAGTTTTCCTAAGGTAACAACCTTGCTCTTTGTTCTTTGCTGTCCTGCTTTCCTTATTCATTTACAGGTTCCTCCTAAGAGCAATGCTACCATAAATCAAAATGCACCTGAATCTTTGCCTCAGGCTCTGCTTCTTAGAAACCAATCTAAGATATCAGGAGTTAACAAAATATCATAGAGGAAGTGATCTTTCCTCTGAGCCTTGTTATGTGGGTGGGCATCTAATGTGCAATGGGTAGAAAAAGATATGAGCAGTTTATGTAGATAGAATGAGTAAAGGAAGACATAAGACATACTTGGGGACCATCAAGTGTCTTCATGTGGCTCACGTATAAGAAACTTGAAGAGCTAGGGATATACATAATCCTTACACATAAAAAGACTTAAGACCAGTTAGGAGGCTAATGCAGTAACTTCATTGAGGGCTGATAAGTAAGTGCCTGGTCTTCAGCAATAACAGTCAGAATCCAACTCCCTAACAACACTTCAATAATTGACAGTGAGTCTTGGGAAATTATGTAGATTAAGTAAAGATAGACTAACTGTGGTTAAATATGTTTTCATATGACTCAGAAAAAGACTATAGGGTCAGATTCCAATTTTAAAGCATTCTAACCTGGAGCAAAAACATATTATTCATCACTGGAACTTAACCAAATGGCTGGTCAAAAGAGAAAGCATAAAAGGAAAATAAGGAAGGAAAAGAACCTGCCAACTCAGCAAGACTTGACAGGTGTTCAAGAATTTAGGATAATTAATTGACCACATAGTTGATGGATTAAGACAGTATCTTTGTTTGGAACAAACTATACTTAACTACCCAATTTGTGGTGATTAGAGAAACAGGAAAGATGTTACTGAAGTTGAGATAAAAAGTAATGAAAAGCACGAGGAAAAGGAAAAAAATTAAAAGAGTAATAAGTAAATAGAAGTGTGTCAATTTAGATAACAATCCCACTGCAGAATAATACAGGGGTCTAAGACCTGGATGTCGGAAAGGGCTGCCAAAAATTGTATGACCTTTAAGTCTTTTAAAGAGAACTATCTGAAAATGATGATGAAAGATAGAAGTTAATGGACAGAGATATACTTATCATCCACCACACCCTAGGCTAACAGTCTCTGAAACAAGCCCTACCTTCAGCAGCTAAAAATAATATTTTCCAAGGAAAACTCATTACCTTGATAACACAAATACCCTCTAATAGGCTTACTGCAATACTCTGATAATGGGCAGGGAGGAACAGATAGCCTAGAAAGCACAGGACAAAGTAAATCTGATTTCCTTTGAATGGCCTACCACTTCTTCAGTCTCTACAGCTCAGCCAAAATAGTAACAATTCTACCATTTTAGTTTTCCCAAAAATAAGATGGTGTAAGGGAAAATACACCATCTTAAAGCCTGGGGGCTCACTCTGTTTCCATTATTAACCAGCAATATATAACCTTTCCAGATCTTAGTTCTCTTACCTGTAAAATGAAAAGACTTCACAAGAGGTCAAATCCAACTATAAAAATGCTATTCCTCTACTTTGAAGTCTTCAGCAATCATTATTAGACACTAAAATCACAAAGCAGAATGGCTAAGTTTATCTGCATAGCAATCAGCTTTATTGATGGCTCTATCCACCAGTTTGACTTACAAGTATTTCCCATAAAACAGTTTATATTGCTACTGAATAGCACTTCTTTCCCTCTGGATCTGACTTGGCATTAGTCTCACTGATAATGAATCATTAGATCTTTGTTCTGCAACTATTAAATAACCAGTTAACCCCAATTACATGATCTAGTGAAAAGAGCATGGCATTATGAAGCAGAAGCTCTGAAAACCAATTCTTGCCTTATTGCTGTTAGATTGCATGGACATTGGGAAACTTATTTAATTCTGAATGAAAAGCAACCATAATTTATTTATCTTCTTTATAATATTATCAGGTCAAATGACATATGAAAAAGCCATTTGAAAGTGCTGTATGTTGGTAAACTTGGACATTGGGCCACGAACTGAGATTTGCCAAGATATAACTTTATTTCTACAACTGAGTTTAATTTCTATTTTGAGCTTTCATTCTTCTGGATGTGAAAAATTAACCTCAGTCAATTCATGTCCTTTCCCATTTCTGCTGCATTTGTGACCTTCATCCCACAAGGGCTGAATAGCGCCAAGGCCTTGAGGTAAGTCTTCATTATCACTTGTCCCTGCTGACATCTGCCTTGACTGCCCCTTGTCTGACCCCAGCTGGTTTCTGGTTGTCAGTCCCTCCATGTCACCACTGCATCCTCCTCTTCATAACTGCAAAGCCACTCCTGGTCTGGCAAAACTTGCAAAGGAGAAAGAAAAAAGCAACCAGAGAGGTAAAGAAACAAAAACAATACAAACAAACAAACCCTAAAATAAAGATGTGTTATGGAAGCCAAAGGAGGAAAAAACACTAAGGAAAAATGGTAGTCAGTAGCTTTAAGTAATTCAGACAAGTCTAAGAGTAAAGGAAAAACAAACTGGAGCTTCACATAAAGTTTGCAAGAATAGTTTCTGTTGAGTGTAGATATGCAATACTAACTGCAGAGGTAGGGGTGAATGTGACAATTTTGAAATATTTTTCTAAAAAAATATGATTGCAATCATCTTCACTTTGAAATAGTGTGAAAGTTATACTCAAAAGTTTTAATTTAGAATGTAATCATTTGAGTAAATGAAAGGAGATAACTCTTCATATGGGTCAGCAAGACCTGACTACAAGAGTGATTAAGATTAAGTATTATCAAATGTTGTCTCCCTAAGTATGATAAAATATTTAAGCCCTTAATAATTAGGCCACCACTTCTCTGAACTAGCCTTGGGAGTAAATAGCCAATGAAGATGAAATCCCTTCTTCTGCTGTAACAACCTGAGACAATGAGTGACCAGTAAGTAATGAAACAGGCACTACTGCTAATATATGAGGGAAAGAAGAAGGTAAGTGGAGTTGCTCTGGTTGCCACAACTGTCTACTATGCATGATTCCATAAGGCCAACCTGATTGCTTTTAACTTAAAGGGTATCATGAATAATCAAGTCAACCACATAGGGGTGTAATTATCAGATCATTCAATGCCAGTCACATCCACCTTACAGGATGCCCAGACCGTAAAAATATTGCATGCTAAATTATTCTCCTACAGGGCTATGAAGTAGAGGGGGATATGAGCAAGTATCACCATGACTTTTTTTGCTTCCATTTTGACCCACTGATCCCAATAAATTCACATGTTTTAAAGTTTCAACATTTATAGCACTGTATGTTAATTAAACTTCAATAAAAAATAAAGTTTCAAGCATTTAATGCTAAGAGTGTTAAATTCAGTTGAACAATGGAGTAAGAGAAACTTATAAGTTTATTTTTTCCCCTTAATTCTCCTGCCTAGCCCAGATAAGCCATCCAGAATAAGAGGGGGAAATGATATGCTTTAGGAATTTATGTTAAATTGGCTAAGTCGTAGACTCACAGAATAAGTACAGCTCAAATATGCTTACATATTATCTAGAGCCACTACATTGTTTTCAGATGAGTACAATGAGGCTCAGGGGTATTATGTGTCTTACTCAAGATTATCACAATAAGTACAGTAGAGCCAGAAATAGAACCCCAATTTTCTAACATTAAGACCAATAGTCAACAAATATTTACTGAGTGCTTAGTCTATGCTAGACAATGTCCTAGCCCCCAAGAGTTAAGAGCTGAAAAATATTACCTGGGGTATGGAAAACAAATTGACAATTGACACAACCATTTATGATGGCAGCAAAAAAGTATGGAATAGATTTGGAGACTCAATATCGTTAAGAAGTTGGTTCTCTCCTATTGGCTTATAAATTTTTTATAATCCCAATCAAAACCTTAGCAGGATTTTTGGTAGACATTAACAAGCTGATTCTAAAATGTTTATGGGAAGGTAAAATACTAGAATAATCACAAATTTGTTTAAAAGTAGCAAAAAGTTGAGAGATTCACACTACCTGATTTCAAGTCCTAATATAAAGCTGTGCCATTTGCAAAAGCATATATAGACAACAGAGTACAATAAACAGTCTATAGACCCCACCCAGTTGATTGGTTGATTTTTGACCAACGCAAGGCACTTCCATGGAGAAAGAATGGCCTTTCAACATATGGTGCTAAAGCAATTCAACATTCACACATATAGAGGAAACTTTGATCCATACTTTGTACTATATAAAAAGTGACTTAAAATGGGTCAAAGACATACACGTAACACTCAAAGTTCTAAAACTACTAGAAGAAAACAGGGTAAAATCATCGTGACCATGAATTAAGCTAATCATTCATCAAGAAGACACCCAAAATACAGTCAATAAGTGAAAACACTGATAAATCAGACTTCATCAAAATCAAAAACATTTGCTCTATAGAAGATATTACTAAGAGAGTGAAAAGAAAAACCATGAACTGGGAGAAACTATTTACAAAACAAATCTGATAAAGATCTTGTACCCAGAATATATATATGTTAAAAAAAAAACTCTCAAAACTCAATAATAAGAAAACAGACAACCTAAAAAAATGAATAAATATCTAATGCTGGAGAATATGAAGAGAAACTGGACCATTCATGCATTTCTGGTGGGAATGCAAAATGGCACCGCACTCTGGAAAATGAGTTGGCAGTTTCTTTTGAACTAAACATAGTACCCAACAATCTTATTCCTGGACAGTCCCAGGAAAATAAAACTTGGATTCACACAAAAATCTCTGCATTAGAGTTCATAGCAGCTTTACTCGTAGTAGCTAAAAGGTGGAAATAACCTAAATGAGTTTCAGTGAGTTTCATCCTCTATTGCAGTTCACAGTCGACACACTCTACAAAAGTTCTCAGAGCTTCTAAATCAGCCTTTTTTTCCCTGACTCTTAAATAAGAGCTGCCAAACAAGGACTTCCAGCCATCTAAAAAAGGTACTAATCCAAAAAGTAAGGACTAAAACAAAGAAATAGGGGAAAAATTGGAGGAAAACAAGAGTATTGGGTGAAGAAACTTCTCACACAAACGTACACCAGTATACTCAGAGAAATAATGGAATACACTCATGGAATAAGAACAGGATGCTATTTAAAAAAAAAAAAAAAGGACCGTTTCAGGAATAAGAAAGAAGGCATAGAGATGTAAAACATAACACCAGAAATAAAGAAGTCAAGAGAAGGTCAGGGGTATATAATATGTGAGAGAGAAAGGAAAAAAATGAAGAAATAGAAAATAGAGGAGAAAAGAGAAGAAATTAAAGGATCAACCCATCCAACAGGCCCAGAAAAAAAAAAAAAGGTTAGAGAGAATGAAGAGCAAGAAATCATTAACAAAATAATTCAAGAAGATAAATATATATTTACTACAGCAGTTTCATAAAATACTCTCAAAGGAAAAAATCCTATGGCAAGAACTTGTGAGAAATTTGTGAAACACATCACAAATGACCACAAGATGTCTTTTGAGCATACTGAAATTGATAAAACCTCCCTTATTATATTTCGAAATTGCACTGTCATTGTTATCAATGTTGGGTCAGAAGGACAGGGAGATTCACAACTTCTTTTTTCTCCACACCAAAATTTTACTTTCATTTCATTTTTTGTTTGGGGATTTAACCACAATTTAATTTAAAGATTTTATTTTATTTATTTGACAGAGATAGACAAAGCAAGAGAAACAACACAAGCAGGAGGAGAGATAGAGGGAGAAGTGGCTTCCCACTGAGCAGAGAGCCTGATGTGGGGCTCGATTCCAGGACCCCAGGATCATGACCTCACCCAAAGGCAGATGCTTAATGACTGAGCCACTCAGGTGCCACCACAATTTAATTTAAAAGAACTGAACAAGTTGTAGCAGTAAAATCCAATGACTGATTGTGGTATTTTATTTTTTGTATATGGTATTTTATTTTATAGCAAAGATCTATACTTAAGGAAGAAAAAGAACTACCCAGCTTTCACTTTGAGAATATATATCAGGCTACCTATAGCTCTGGATGTCTTTTTTTGGTTTTAATATTCAGAACTCTTACATGACTCTGAGGGCACCTGTTGGCAGTTCACTGCTATTCTGATGTGACTACATAGGGACAACAGTGGTTAGGTGCCATTTCAGTACTTCTTCCCCTTCCCCCTCACCCGTGTTCTGATAGCCTCACCAAATGAGAGAGGGCTATTTTCTTGATGCAGGGATGTAAGTTAGTATAAGAGGCCAGTGTCTCAATAGGCATATCTTGAACATGCCTTCATTTTATCACTATAATAACATTTAAATCTGATCTTTTGGAATAAATTGTTCATATGCAGCCAAGAGTCTGTTCTGTCTTATGCCCTGAATTACTTTTCTTCAACAAACATCACCAGAAAATACATGCACAGTTCCTTACTATTTGAAGAGGCAATGTTGTACAAAGAGAAAAACCCCAAAAAAGCAGCTAAATTGATGGTGGCTTTAGAGTTTAATGTGACAGATTCATGTCACTCTCACTCTTCAAAATCCCTTGTCATTAATTTTCCTTGCTTTTTCATCATTCTACTGCCTATCTCTCAATCCTTCTCCAAAGTACAACTTCTTGTGGACTGTTTTTTAAGATAATAATATACAAATGTAATAAATATTTATTTGTCAAAATATATTTATTTTCTATTATAGTCCACATACTGTGCTAGGAATTCAAATTGGAAATGTTAATCAAAAAAGTAATCTTTGTGGAGTTTAGAATGTAATGCTAATTAAAACTTGATATTCCTCGGGTGCCTGAGTGGCTCAGTCAGTTAAGCATCCGACTCTTCATCTTAGCTTGCATCATGATATCAGGGTATCGGGGCTGTGAGATGGAGCCCTGCGGCAGGCCCTGCACAGGATGTGGAACCTGCTTAAGATTCATTCTCTCCCGCTCCCTCTGCTCCTCCCACCCTGCTCCCACACATGCTCTCTCTCAAAAACAAAAACAAAAACTTGATATTCCTGCCTTATTGCTAAATCTTCCTCCATTTGTCCCTCCATCACTTTCCTCTGTATACATATATATCCATTGCCCATTATCCTCTCCTGTCACATGTACACACGACATAGACCAATATCATTGTAATTGATAGATTCAGTAATCATTAATGCAGAAGCTGTCAAAAATGCTAAAAATACATGTAAAAGCTCCCTACTCAGAGTCAACAACAATGAAAAAAAGATTTAAGATTATGAAATCAATCAGTTTATTTTAAGCACCCAAGTTGGCTATCAGATTAGGTATGACTAGAATTAGGAAAAATGTATGCCAAAAACCTGTTCAAACTCTTTAGCACCTGTGTTTCCCCAGGCCCTACCAGTTAGGGAATGACAGAGAGTCACATTTATAGAAACACAGTAATTTCTAATTCTTCCCTCATCTATTATTGAGTATCTTCCAGATCCTTTTAAAAGCCTCCCCCAAGAATTCCTGCATGTCTTCTACAGATGCCCCACTGATGTTGAAAAACAAGGCCTCTCAGCTACCAACTTCCTCTTTTGCTCTGGCTTTAGCTCTGGCTCTGTGTGGCTCTATCAGCAAGCCTTCAATCTCTGTAAAGCCTAGTGAATGTGCAATTTCGCTGGTGCTGCCTCTGATGACATTTTTTATCAATGTCGCCTGAAGTCATGCTGTGCTCATGTTGTACTTTGCTGGAGCTGCCAAATTTCCAATATGGCTGGTGCCCCCCCCTGCTGATTGCCCAGTGTCCTCCATGGGGCAGTTGCATTCTGTATTCCCTCATAAAACAGACACCGGGTCTTTGTTACTCACCACTAAATATACCCAGTTAGTAGCTCAGAATGCCACAACACACACACAAGACAAATAAGAAATAAGGTACTGGTTTATTTGTATGGGAATATCCAAAATATTGCACCACTGGAAAGCATAGTTAAGAAGGCAAAACAGAGCCTCCTTCCTCCCATTCTAAACCTAGATCTTAGAGCCTGCAAGCTCACACATGCATACAAATGTGACTCCATATCACTTACACAAAGAGTCCTCCCTTATACACCTACTTACACACAAAACAGATACAGCTTAGAGAATGAGAAGGAAACCCAACCACAAATACTGCTTCATGGAAGCCTTGTCCCAAAGACATAGAATGAAATAAACTGAGAACATCTGCATGTACAGGACATCAAGACATTCATTTTTAGGGAATTTGACTTGCCATCTTACTCTTACCTTGTGTGTTCTTTTGGTCTGGAGGAATCTTCACTCTACGTAGGCTGCTGAGACATAACTTCTGGTGTGCTTTCATGAGAACTGAGCAGGCAGGAGGCAGCTGCCTTCATGTGCACCACCAGGTGTCCTTATCTCATGTGCATCTTTTCCACTCCTTGCTAAATGAGACCACTATAAAGCAAAGTCATTATAACTGTTGACTAATTAAGGAAATCATCTCTGATAATCCTAAATCGAGGCCCACCTTTCATCTCTGGTCTAGTTCATAGCACCTTCTTCAGAATATGGGCTGTGGGCTCTTTGCAGGCTAAGTGCATGGAGACAAAAAGGCCAGGAAGTAAAAGCTTGGAGAAGGTACATCCACATATAAGCATCCTGCTCACTAATAAATCTGTCCCAGTGAGCAAATTCTCCACAGAGGATTAGCTCTTCCACCTCCCCTCACTCTGTACTCCCTAAAGAGTGTGAGGAAGAAAAGTTCATTCAACCCTCAAGCCCATTATATACGGAGACAGAAACTTGAGGAAAGAAGTACAAATGTTTCTTCCTACAGGTTTAAGAAGAGTGAATATCTATGCTTTCCATATCACTTAGAATTTGGGAGAAAGACTTTCAGTTGCATTGATAACCTTCTCCCTTCCCTCTGTATCCCTGTCTCTTTTCTTCTCCCTCCACACTAAAAGTCAAGCCAATCCAGGTAGGCAATAACTAGAGATGATCTATCTGCCTATGGTGTTTAAAATCACCCAGAACTCACCTCCTCCTCAGAACATACCAAATTACCCCTATTTATAGAATAATTTCTCCTGAAGAATTGAGGGCCAACTGAACAGCTTGTGCACAACAAAAGATAGAGAGAACAACAAGACAGTTGGGGACATGGTAACAAAGTCACCCCCAATGATGCTGTTAACTACAGTGGGGAGGGAGAGTACTGAGAACTGGGAACAGATTCTTCTGTCCTTGTGCACAGAAGAAAGGCCATGGTTAAAAGAGCAACTAGGATTAAAAGAGCCGGCCCTAGAACTTCACCAGATGGAAAGCTCAGTAGGTGGGAGGGGCTGAGAGACAGAGTCTACTCTCCCACTCCACCTTGAAAGCACAGACTAGTACACAGTCTGGGTGTCCTAACCAGCCTGCCACCTTAGTGAGTCCAGGCCCCTAGCCCACACCAACCCCATCCATCCCACCAAGGCAGGCCCAAGGTGGTACCCACCGACTAGCACTCACTATAGTTCCAAACTTCATGCCAAGATGAGAGAGTCACAAAGCAGCCCAGTATACTCTAGGCCCACACTGCTTTGGCTTTAGTCAGCATGCTAGGGCACCCTTGGTGCAGAGCACTCTGGGATTTCTTGGCTGATTTCTGCTTCCGATCCAGCCACCCTGCCAGGGTGCCTCCTGTGCAGAGCACTCTAGAACACGCCCACTTACACTGGCCTTATCTACATTCACCTGTCCAGGACACTGCCTGCACTGAGCACCCTGGGACACTCTGACTTACACCCAATCCAGTTTAAGCCCAGGACCACACTGGCCTGCAGCCACTTTAGCTTTAGCTGTCCTGCCAGGGCACCCCATGCATACAGTGCCCCAGGACCTCCTAGGCTATGCTGTGCTTCAGCTTCAGCCACCTCTCCAGGGAACCTTCTGTACAGAGAATCCAGGAACACCCCAGTTTACATCCACTTCAGCTTCAGTTATCCTGTCAAGGTACCCTCTCTGCATAGAGCCCTGGGTCTTCCTGGCTTGCATGCACTATAGTTTCAGCTGTCCTGCTTGGGCACTATCTGCACAGAGAGCCCAGGGACCTCCTGGCCCACACCAATCACAGCTCCAGATGCCCTGCTGAGGTATCTTCGGTGTGTATAACTTTGGGACAAACTGGCTTGTACCCACTTTAGCCTTAATTGTCCTGCCATGGTGCCCACTGTGTGGAGAGCTCTGGGACTCCCAGCCCACACCACCCACAACTCTAACCAGCCAATGAAAGTCACCAAGCACACACAGTCAAGCACCTGCATAGTAAATGACCACACACAAGATAATTCTTTCAAGTTTAGGAGAAGTAGTTGTTTCATCTAAACCATAGAAACAAACACAGAAAGTCAGCAAAATGGGGAGATAAGGAAATATACTCCAAAAGAAAGAACAAGTCAAAACCTCAGAAAAAGAACTAAGTGAAACAGAGATGAGCAAGGTGCCTGATAAAGAACTTAGAATAATGATAACAGTATTTTAATGATATTGGAATTAAAATAAAGAGAAATTTAAAACTTAAATTAAATATTAAAAAGAATTTACTGATTGTAAAAATACTGAGAGCTGGAGAGAAGAGTGGAAGACTCAGTGACACCTTCAAAAAAGAAATAGATTATATTAAAAAGAACTAATCACAATTTAAGAATATAATAACTGAAATAAAAAATACATTAGAGGGAACCAACAGTAGACTAGTGGGTACAGAATAACATATCAGAGATCTGGAAAACAAGGTAATAAAAAAGCCAAAAGGGAAGAATTTCAAAAATGAGGATAGGTTAGGAGATATCTTGGACAACATCAAGTGAGTATTCACATTAAAGGGGTCCCAGAAAAAGCAGAGAGAAAAGGGGGCAGGCAGAGAACTTATTTAAAGAAATAATAGCTGAAAACTTCCCTAAACTCTGAAAGGAAACAGAAATTGAGGTCCAGGAAATACAGGGAGTTCGAAACAAGATGAACCCAAGGAGGTCCACACAAAAATGCACAACAATTAGAATGTCAAAGGTTAAAGAGAATTTTAAAAGGAGCAAGAAAGAAACAAAAAGTCTCATACAAGGGAAACCCTATCAGGCTATTAGCTGATTATTCATCAGAAACTTTGTAGGCCAGTAGAGTGGCTTGATATATTCAAAGTGCAGAAAGGGAAACACCCACAACCAAGAATACTCTACCTGGCAAAGTTATCATTCAGAATTGAAGGTGGATAAAGAGTTTCCCAAACAAAAATTAAAGGAGTTTATCACCACTAAGCCAGCCTGGCATTATAGAGGAACTTTTTTTTTTTTAATTTAAGCTTTTTTTTAATTAAACATATAATGTAACCCCCCCCCCCTCTCCCAAACCATCTCCCCACCACCCCCCTGAGTTTGTTTTATGACATTAAGAGTCTCTTTTGGTTTGTCTCCCTCCAGATCCCATCTTGTTTCATTTTTTCTTTTCCTACCACCTTAACCCCCACCCCCGTTGCATCTCCACTTCCTCATATCAGGGAGATCATGTGATAGTTGTCTTTCTCCAGTTGACTGATTTTGCTAAGCATAGTATGCTCTAGTTCCATCCATGTCGTCGCAAATGGTAAGATTTCATTTCTTTTGATGGCTGCATAGTATTCCATCGTATATATATACCACCTCTTCTTTAGCCATTCATCTGTTGATGGACATCTAGGTTCTTTCCATAACTTGGCTATTGTGGACATTGCTGCTATAAACATTCAGGTACACGTGCCCCTTTGGATCACTACATTTGTATCTTTAGGGTAAATACCCAGTAGTGCAATCGCTGGGTCATAAGGTAGCTCTATTTTCAATTTTTTGAGGAACCTCCATGCTGTTTTCCAGAGTGGTTGCACCAGCTTGCATTCCCACCAACAGTGTAGGAGGGTTCCCCTTTCTCCACATCCTCGCCAGCATCTGTCATTTCCTGACTTGTTCATTTTAGCCATTCTGACTGGTGTGAGGTGGTATCTCATTGTGGTTTTGATTTGTATTTCCCTGATGCCCAGTGATGTGGAGCACTTTTTCATGTGTCTGTTGGCCATCTGGATGTCTTCTTTGCAGAAATGTCTGTTCATGTCCTCTGCCCATTTCTTGATTGGATTATTTGTTCTTTGGGTGTTGAGTTTGCTAAGCTCTTTGTAGATTTTAGATACTAGCCCTTTATCTGATATGTCATTTGCAAATATCTTTTCCCACTCTGTCAGTTGTCTTTTGGTTTTGTTGACTGTTTCCTTTGCTGTGCAAAAGCTTTTGATCTTGATGAAGTCCCAATAGTTCATTTTTTCCCTTGCTTCCCTTGCCTTTGGCGTTGTTCCTAGGAAGAAGTTGCTGCGGCTGAGGTCGAAGAGGTTGCTGCCTGTGTTCTCCTCAAGGATTTTGATGGATTCCTTTCTCACGTTGAGGTCCTTCATCCATTTTGAGTCTATTTTCGTGTGTGGTGTAAGGAAATGGTCCAATTTCATTTTTCTGCATGTGACTGTCCAATTTTCCCAACACCATTTGTTGAAGAGGCTGTCTTTTTTCCATTGGATATTCTTTCCTGCTTTGTCAAAGATTAGTTGACCATAGAGTTGAGGGTCTATTTCTGGGCTCTCTATTCTGTTCCATTGATCTATGTGTCTGTTTTTGTGCCAGTACCATACTGTCTTGATGATGACAGCTTTGTAGTAGAGCTTGAAGTCTGGAATTGTGATGCCACCAACTTTGGCTTTCTTTTTCAATATTCCTTTGGCTATTCGAGGTCTTTTCTGGTTCCATATAAATTTTAGGATTATTTGTTCCATTTCTTTGAAAAACTTGGATGGGATTTTGATAGGCATTGCATTAAATGTGTAGATAGCTTTAGGTAGCATAGACATTTTCACAATATTTATTCTTCCAATCCATGAGCATGGAACATTTTTCCATTTCTTTGTGTCTTCCTCAATTTCTTTCATGAGTACTTTATAGTTCTCTGAGTATAGATTCTTTGCCTCTTTGGTGAGGTTTATTCCTAGGTATCTTATGGTTTTGGGTGTAATTGTAAATGGGATTGACTCCTTAATTTCTCTTTGTTCTGTCTTGTTGTTGGTGTAAAGAAATGCAACTGATTTCTGTGCATTGATTTTATATCCTGACACTTTACTGAATTCCTGTACAAGCTCTAGCAGTTTTGGAGTGGAGCCTTTTGGGTTGTCCACATATAGTATCATAACATCTGCAAAGAGCGATAGTTTGACTTCTTCTTTGCCGATTTGGATGCCTTTAATTTCTTTTTGTTGTCTGATTGCTGAGGCTAGGACTTCTAGTACTATGGTGAATAGCAGTGGTGATAACAGACATCCCTGCCGTGTTCCTGATCTTAACAGAATCTTAACGGAAAAGCTCTCAGTTTTTCTCCATTGAGAATGATACTTGCCGTGGGTTTTTCACAGATGTCTTTGATAATATTGAGGTATGTGCCTTCTATCCCTACACTTTGAAGAGTTTTGATTAGGAAGGGTTGTTGCACTTTGTCAAATGCTTTTTCAGCATCTATTGAGAGTATCATATGGTTCTTGTTCTTTCTTTTGTTAATGTATTGTATCACATTGATTGATTTGCGGATGTTGAACCAACATCTGAAAATATGCAGGGAATGATCCCAATCTTTTGATACCGGTTGAGACCTGATTTATGACCCAGGATGTGATCTATTCTGGAGAATGTTCCATGGGCACTAGAGAAGAATGTGTATTCTGTTGCTTTAGGGTAGAATGTTCTGAATATATCTGTGACGTCCATCTTGTCCAGTGTGTCATTTAAGACCTTTATTTCCTTGTTGATCTTTTGCTTGGATGATCTGTCCATTTCAGTGAGGGGTGTATTAAAGTCTCCAACTATTATTGTATTCTTGTCAATGTGTTTCTTTGATTTTGTTATTAATTGGTTTATATAGTTGGCTGCTCCCATGTTAGGGGCATAGATATTTAAAATTGTTAGATCTTCTTGTTGGACAGACCCTTTGAGTATGATGAAGTGTCCTTCCTCATCTCTTATTATAGTCTTTGGCTTAAAATCTAATTGATCTGATATAAGGATTGCCACCCCAGCTTTCTTCTGATGTCCATTAGCATGGTAAATTGTTTTCCACCCCCTCACTTTCAATCTGGAGGTGTCTTCAGGTCTAAAATGAGTTTCTTGTAGGCAGCATATTGATGGGTTTTGTTTTTTTATCCATTCTGAAACCCTGTGTCTTTTGATTGGGGCATTTAGTCCATTCACGTTCAGGGTAACTATTGAGAGATATGGATTTAGTGCCATTGTATTGCCTGTAAGGTGATTGTTACTGTATACTGTCTGTGTTCCTTTCTGATCTAATACTTTTAGGGTCTCTCTTTGCTCAGAGGACCCCTTTCAATATTTCCTGTAGAGCTGGTTTGGTGTTTACAAATTCTTTCAGTTTTTGTTTGTCCTAGAAGCTTTTTATCTCTCCTTCTATTTTCAATGATAACCTAGCTGGAAAAAGAATTCTTGGCTGCATGTTTTTCTCCTTTAGTGCTCTGAATATATCATGCCAGTTCTTTCTGGCCTGCCAGGTCTCTGTGGATAAGTCTGCTGCCAATCTAATATTTTTACCATTGTATGTTACAGACTTCTTGTCCCGTGCTGCTTTCAGGATTTTCTCTTTGTCGCTAAGACTTGTAAATTTTACTATTAGATGGCGGGGTGTGGACCGATTCCTATTGATTTTGAGAGGTGTTCTCTGCACCTCCTGGATTTTGATGCTTGTTCCCCTTACTATATTAGGGAAATTGTCTACAATAATCCTCTCCAGTATACCTTCTGCTCCTCTTTCTCTTTTTTCTTCTTCTGGAATCCCAATTATTCTAATGTTGTTTCGTCTTATGGTATCACTTATCTCTCGAATTCTCCCCTCGTGGTCCAGTAGTTGTTTGTCTCTCTTTTGCTCAGCTTCTTTATTCTCTGTCAGTTGGTCTTCTATATCACTAATTCTTTCTTCTGCCTCATTTATCCTAGTAGTAAGAGCCTCCATTTTTTATTGCACCTCATTAATAGCTTTTTTTATTTCAACTTGATTAGATTTTAGTTCTTTTATTTCTCCAGAAAGGGCTTTTATTTCTCCTGACAGGGTTTCTCTAATATCTTCCATGCCTTTTTCGAGCCCGGCTAGAACCTTGAGAATCATCGTCCTGAATTCCAGATCTGACATATTACCGATGTCTGTATTGATTAGGTCCCTAGCCTTTGGTACTGCCTCCTGTTCTTTTTTTTGTGGTGAGTTTTTCTACCTTGTCATTTTGTCCAGATAAGAATCCGCTTTTCTCCTTGTTAAGTGAACTTGGTCTTGGCTGGATTTCTTGTTGATCTTCTGGGGGAGGGGCCTGTTGTAGTGATTCTCAAGTGTCTCTGCCCCAGGCGGAATTGCATGCCCTTACCAAGGGCCGGGCTAAGTAATCCTCTCAGGTTCGCTTTCGGGAGCTTTTGTTCCCTGAAGGCTTTCCATAGAATTCCAGAGGACAGGAATGAAAATGGCGGCCTCCCAATCTCCGGCTCGGAGGAGCGGAGAGCTCGGGGCCCCAGTCTTAAGTGCGCCTTCAGAGAAAAGCGCTTAATCACTCCCATCTCCCCAGCCTCCGGCCGCACTTGGAGAAAATCGTGCGTAATCAGTCCCATCTCACTGGCTTCTGGGAGCGCTCCGAGCTCACCCAGACTGTGACCAAACATCTCTGTCTCTGGCAGAGTCCCACCTGGAGTCTCCAAACCCCGTAGATCCCTGAGCTCTCCCAGGTTGGAGTCTCCCCAGATCTTGTGGGGACCCCTCACACAGAGCACTGGCCCGTGTCACAGACCACGGCTCTAGGAAACCCCGAGTTGAGAGTTCACTCCTCGGCTCTGTCTCCACAGCCGGCTTCCCCGCTCTAATACCTGTGAGCTCTGTGACACTCAGACACCCCCGATCCTTCTGTGACCCCGCGGGACCTGAGTCCACGCTGTCCCCGTGAGGTCTTCACCCCAGTTTAGCCTCTGGAGCGATGTCCCTCCGTGGAGCAGACTTTTAAAAGTCCTGATTTTGTGCTCCGCCGCTTACCGGGAGCCAGCTCCTCCCCCTGGGGTCTATCTTCCCTTCGCGTTGGATTCACTTCTCCACTGGTCCTACCTTTCAGAAAGTGGTCGATTTTCTGTTTCTAGAATTGTTGTTTTTCTTCTCTTCAATCTCCTGTTGGATTTGTAGGTGTTTGGAATGGTTTGATAAGCTATCTAGCTGATCTCCTGCTGCCTGATGTCATCTCAGCCTGCTACTTCTCTGCCATCTTGACTCCTCCCCCTATAGAAGAACTTTTTAAGTTAAAAAGAAATGGCCATAAAAGACACAATAAAAATGATGAATAGGAAGTATAAAATATGATAGCATAAACATACAATGTGGAAGAGGGAGTTAAGAAAGAAGTTTGTTGTTTTTTTCAGAATGCAGTTGAATTTAAGTGACCATTGACTTTAAATAGACTGCTATGTTCTTGGAATGTTATATATGAACCTCATGGTAACCACAAACCCAAAACCTATAATAGATATACAAAAAATAAAGAGAAAGAAAGCCAAATGTAACATGACAGAGATCTCACAATCACAAAGAGTAAAATCACCTTCTCCCTACCAATGCTTGGGAGCTGTTATTGTAACAACATACACATTGCACATTTTTGGGAAGATTCTTTCCCAAAAGATCCACTAACATTAATATATGCACACTGCTGGTAAACCCTCCCCTCCAGTCTTGTAGGAAGGCCTTAACACACCCTAATCTAGAGTAATCACAACATTGGCTCTGCTGCAAAATTAAGATTCATCATAAACTAGCTCTTACAGACATTTGTAGTTACCTATGTTTACCTTTTGGTTCAGTTTACCAAAATATTTACATTTTTCTAAGTATACGTATGATTCTATAACTGACAAAAAGTTGTTTGCCACAAAACAAATAACCAAAGCTTTTGGGTCAAAGACCATGGAAATATAAACTTGCTGTAGTATATGCAACCCCTGGTTCTCTTTCACTAGGAAATTAATCCTAGTTATTTTCAGAGTTTACATAACCATCAGCTAGGGAAATAACCTTATGGGTCTAGGCCTAAATTCTGGACAGCTACTATAAAAGATATTTCGGTTGTTTTCACTTGTATGATGTAATTAGTAAAACTTAGTGAAGATTTGGATCTGTTGCCTTTGGACTGAATTATTTGCTATCATCTCCAAGTTTCTGTAATTATTGTACTTTTATATTTCTCAAATTACGAAGTCTTAATTGGCACTTACCAAAGTGAGATCAAAAACAGCAAGCATTTTGATGAACTTTTTTTGCAAAGGAGTAGAAAAACCCCTAGAATTAAAGAACTTTCTCTAATTTTGTCAAGATAAGGTAGATGGAGTTTTAGAATATAGTGGGAAAATGAAGTTCTAAAGAAACATCCTGTAGAAGAAACCAGCCCAGTATTTTGCCAAGAAATACCACCAATGGGTTTATAGAAAACTGAAGAAATGAATTACATTAATTACATCTTGGATCAGATGGTTTTTGTGGTATATTTCATCATTAGCCTCAATTCTTCACACCCACCCCAGGGTATCAATACACTTGCTGTCTGACTCTGCAGTTACTCTCACTAAAAAATATGAATTGCTTTGGCCAATAGAAGAATGAGATGGAAGTGAAATCAGGTCAGTGGCAGCCAAGGCCTTAAAGTGTCTTGAGGGATCCTGCTCACATTCTCATATTTCTGGTATCTTTGTGAGAAGTTCATGCCTGGGCTTGCCAACTACTCCCAAAAGAAGGTGAACATGTGATTCAGACACCCGGCCAAGCTGCTCCAGTCAGCATACCTTGATCAACTGATCCCCCTGCCAGTCCACAGACACATGAATGAATCCAGCCAACATCAACAAAGCTTGCCAGCCAATCCCAGTCTAGATCAATCAACTCCCAGCTGAATGGTAGGTGTATGAAGAAAAATAATGTTCGCTCTTGTAGGCCACTGATATTTTGTGGCTATTTGTTATTTAACAATAGTTAACCAATACAGTCTAAGAAATGGAATACATAAACTATAAAAATATTAAGTTAAATTCCATTAGAAATTTGTTCCTTTGGAAAAGCTAATGTCTAACTCCTCTTGAAATCAGTTTCCAGATAAAAGCAAAACATTTCACTTTCAAACCAAGATATGATACAATGATCAGATGTATTTTTTACTATATATTTTAAAGGCAAGTAATGTGTGAACACACACACATACATATAATCTAAGTTGCTATACAGAAATGAGGAGAAGTAGAAATTAAGATGACCTGGGGCACCTGGGTGGCTCAGTGGGTTAAGCCACTGCATTCAGCTCAGGTCATGATCTCAGGGTCCTGGGATCAAGTCCCACATCAGGCTCTCTGCTCAGCAGGGAGCCTGCTTCCCTCTCTCTCTCTCTTTCTGCCTGCCCCTCTGCCTACTTATGATCTATCTCTGTCAAATAAATAATTAAAAAAAAAAAAGAAAAAATTAAGATGACAACCCATTGATCCAGTGGTGGAACTCTAAGCAATTACACCTCACCAACTTAACAGATTTTTAACTTACCAATGACCACAGTACCATTCCACAAATTTTCAAAGGAATACTGTGTCTCACCTCACCAAACATTCCACAGCACTCTAATTTAGGAAGAGGCCACACATCTCCATATTGTGTAATCTAAGTGAAATTTACAGGAGAGAAAAATGCAGTGATAGCAACTAAATAAATACCATCTTATTGTGGCCACTACCTAAACAAAGATTCAGTATGAGAAAGATAAGTCAACATCTATATTTTACCCTTTGAAACTATTTCTATAAGGCAGTCATTAACATTAATCAGCAAGCACTTCTCAGGCTCTTAAAATCTCATGAGAGGACAGAGCTTCACTAATGCTAATTTATATTTCTTTTCTTGTTCTTGTCTAGGTTGAAATGAAATTCCACAGGTCTCATGCTAACAAATAATGTAAAAATGTTGATTTAAATTAAATCAAATTATTGGTCTTTTAGCTTCTAACAAGGTATCTTCAATCAATTATTGAGTGTCAAAAAGATGGTATTTCCTTGCTTTGTTTTGAATTAATTATTGTAGACTTAGTTCTCTGCTGCTTATTAAGAAATTAAATCTTAATGAATGTAAAATACATTTAGAAGAATAAAAGACAAGAAATCTGTTTTTGCATGCCAAGTAGCTTAGAATTTTATATTTAAATTCATTAAAAGTAATCAGAAATGTTCTAAATTCTATATGATGTGAACATTCACTGAATCTTTCTTTAAGAGTTAGAATTACAACAGTCTCACTCATTGGACATGATATGAACATACGTGTAAAATTTAATAAAAACCTGCAAAAGCCCCCTCTGCCCTTAAAAGTCTGTTTTTTAATCATTCATTCAAAAACACTTATTGAGTGGGCACCTGGGTGGCTCAGTCTTTAAGTGTCTGCCTTCTGCTCAGGTCATGATCCCGGGGTCCTGGGATTGAGGTCCACATCAGGCTCCCTGCTCAGCAGGAAGCTAGCTTCTCCCTCTCACACTCCCCCTGCTTGTGTTCCCTCTCTCGCTGTCTCTCTCTGTCAAATAAATAAATAAAATCTTTAAAAAAATATTTATTGAACACTATATAAGTTAGGGCCTCAGCAGGAAACAGATGGCATACTCAAATTAGGGTGTTTCCAGTAGGGACACATTACAAAAATGTGGGAAGGGTGAAGGGAAACCACAAGGAGCAGTGTGGTAATGCTGGATTCAAAACATATGAAATCCACAGGTACAAAGGGAAGGTAGCATTATCGAAGTCATAAGGAGAAAGTCTGGTAATAGACGACTACCTTAAGAGAAGCAGTAACTTCAGGGAACAAAGCTAACTTGAGGCCACCCCATAGAGTGAGAACCAGCAGCCATGGCAATAAATATTCTCTTCCTCCCTCCCACTGCTCTCTTGCTGGGGAACTGGAAATCCAGCAGTGAACTAAAAGAGCAAAAATGGCTGCTATCGTGGGTGTGACATGCTAGCCAAGGGAGATACAGGAAACCAACCTAAGTGCCATGAAGAAAAATAAAGCTGGATAGAGTCATAGAGAAAGCTAGTAGTAGAGTAGAAGAAGTGAAATTTAAACAGGATAGCCAAGGAAGACCTTGTTGAAGCAAGTGGTATTGGAACAAAGGCACAAAAGGGGTGAAGTAGCTAAACATAGAGATATCTAGGGAAGAACATTCAAGGCAGAGAGACAAGAACCCACTTAGGGGATTTTCTGGCCTATTTAAGAATCATCCAGGAGGCCAGTGTGACCAGAGCAGAGCAAAGCAAGAGGAAAGAGTTGGAGCAAAGGGCAGAGTGTAAAGGACAGGTGATTGGGTAGGGTCTTGTAGGCCACTATGAATACCTTGGCCTTTATTCTGAAAAATAGAAGGCAATTAAAGGGTTTTCAAGTTGAGAAATGGTATGATCTGATTTCAACTTTATCAGTATCACTCTGGCTGCTGGATGGAGAATAAACTGAAGGTGGTAGGACTGGAGGAGAAAAGGCTTGTTAGGCATTTACTGCAATAACCCACACAAGAGGTGATGGTGATTGAGAAAAGTGTAGTAGTAGTGGAAGTGGTGAGAAGTGAAATTCATTCACTTATGAATAAGTACAGTGGTTTATAAGGGCAAACTTAGGCATCAAAATCCCTGGATTTATGTCTATCACTTAGCTATGTTACTAGAGCAAGTCACTTAACCTCTCTCGGTGCTTCATTTTCCTCAACTGCAAATTAGATATAATAATAGTACCTAGCTTGTAAGATTGTTTCCAGGTTTAAATGATATAATGCATCTAAATGGCTTAGTAAAGTATCTGGCTCATAAAAAGCCCTCATAAATATTGTGATTGTTACCTGCATTTGAAAAGCATCCTGAGATGCATTTTTAAAGTTCTCTCTCATTATTAAATTGATGGAAGACTCTTTCATACAGGACAGAAAAGGTCTGCAGGATGTCACTTACAGTGAATTTTCAGGCATTTTTGAAAATCCGTAGTGGTCTCCTTGCCTATCCCTGAATTCTCTAGGCAATAAGGAACATACTTCTCTGCCTAGCAGGCCCATGCCACCTTGCATATCTCTGACTAGAAAAAAGTTCCTAGTTAGTTTGAAGTGGAATTATTCCCATTGTCACACCTGCTGGTTCTAGACCTCTCTTTGGAGATTTACAGCTCAATTTTTCTTTTATGTGGCAACACTTTTAATATTTGAAGAAAGTGACTAGCCCCTTCTTCTCTTCTAAACAGTTTTTAAACAGCAGTATTTGTTTTGTTTTGTTTTGTTTTTAACTAGCCTTTTAGAACAAAGCTCAATGGAATGGGTAAGCAGTTAATGATGAGCCCTGTGTCTGGAATCATAAAAGCTAGGATTTTAGGCTGACTCATTTAACATTCCATTGCATACCCTGTTTCTAACTCATTCTTAACTACAGTCAATGGAAGACTAACCTTCTCATACTCCAGTGGTTAGAGGGAATCATGTTGGTTCAGTGTTGACCAGTGAAATGCATGTGGAAGTATGTTACCTTTTGTTTCATCCTTCTGCATGTATTTATTTGCCTTCACTTTCCTTCATGCTAATTGTGAATGCTGGACTAAATGCTCCCTAAATCTCATTCTGGTACTAACATTCCACACTTGGATTTTCTTTCTTTTTTTCCTTTTAAAGATTTATTTATTTATCTATTTATTTTAGAGAGAGAGAAAGAGACAGTGGGAGGAGGGGCAGAAGGAGATGGAGAGAGAGTCACAGGCAGACCCAGCACTGAACATGGAGCCCCACACAGGGCTTGATCTCACAACCCCAAGATCATGACCCAAACAGAAACCAAGAGTTGGATGCTCAACCAACTGTGCCACCCAGGTGCCCCCCCACACTTGGGATTTTCTTATCAAAGTATCTATTCCAATTAAGATGTTTAATTCAGATCAAACAACCTACCTGAAAGCTAGATTCACTCTTTTGATTTATCTTCCCTCATTTATATAGCTTTATTGGATCCAGCCTAGTGTCTTGTGCATAGAAAACACCTAATAGATGATTGCTGAATTTAATATAGCTAGAAAGATTATAATAGGATACCTTTATTTATATACTTTACCCACCAGGTTACTCTTCTCTGATCTACAGCAACTTGGTAAACAAAATAGCACTTGCAAACAAATACATCAGACATAAATTTTTTAGGCTTTTCATACTTTTTACCTCATTATATTGTCACAAATTCCTTTCCTAACATTTTTTTTCTGCTCATAAATAGGTCTATTTTAATAATAGGAAGCTGAGAGATATTAGAGAAACATAATTTCAATATGTTTGCATTCACTATGTTTTACTTTGTATATTATACGTTTGAGATTATTCTGGAAGAGTATTGCATTCTTTTCATTTAACATAAGAATAACCCATCTCTTTAAATAATGTTTTTTTAAAATATTATTTATTTGACAGAGAGAAAGAGACAACCAGAGAGGGAATACAAGGAGGGGAAGTGGGAGGGGAGAAGCAGGCTTCCCACTGAGCAGGGAGCCCGATGTGGGACTGGATCCCAGAACCCTGGGATCATGACCTGAACCAAAGGCAGATGCTTAACGACTGAGCCACACAGGGAGCCCTTTAAATAGTTTTTTTTAAACATGATATGAAATCATTAGTGATTTTTTTCCTGGGAAAGTTATTTTTTTTTCACAGAGCATGGCATTTGATAGATAATTAATAGATGCAGAAACATAAGCACAGAAAAATTATAATTGTCCTGAGTTTATATAGTAAGATTACGCTCTCCTTCTAACCTAACTTCTTCCTTTGAAATATGAAGGCGTCTCCCAAAATGTTGATGCTGGTCATCAATAATTGTGACAAATATCAAATGAAAATCAACCTGTCATATAAAACACCCAAGGAAATTACAAAGAAGACATATAGATAAGAAATCAATGTGTAAACATAGATAGATGAATTAGAGGATGGATGGGTGAATGGATGGCTGGAGATGGATGGATTCTATGAATCTGAGTTGGATTGCTTTTCCATTAGAGCAAATTGTCAAAGTCTGCATTAGAGAACAGTTATCTGGAAAAAGATGAAAAGTTTAACATTTCCTTTATGCTTCGGAGCTAAAATAAGGAGCCTGATACGATCTCATCAGAAAATGAAAACCTGTGAATCACTCCTGACAGGAATGGATCTTTTTCCAAATTCGAAGTTATCCCAGCTGCATTCCACCAGCACATCTCATGCTGTTGCAGAAACACTGTAAACAATGCAAAAAGCCACTGTGGAGCTTTGTGTACCAGTCAGTACCCATAATGACAAGAATGCGGTTAGCATCTAACACATCCGATCTCCTATGTAATGTTAAATAATGACATGTGTTTCTTCTAATCCTAGCCAACTCTAGGTTACTTTAATTATAGAGAAAGTATTTAGATACAAATGAGGTGAACTATAATATCTGAAACACAGAAAACCACACATTGGAATAAACTCTTCGATATTGCCAAAGAAAGAGGTATTAAGGAAAGGAACCAAGGAGCATGTTCTTGGTCCACCTGAAGGAAGGAACCACAGTTCTCTGGAGTACTCTCAGCATTATACACATGACCTGCTACACCAGCTTCTGGTGCCAATAAGACACACTCTCACTTAAACTTTCTCATTTCACTCCTAAATATTTAAGTATGCAAGTTTTATTTATGGGTGAAATGTTAAAAGCTCCTTTTAAAAAGTATAATACTATGTCAACTTAAGAAAAATTATTAATTTTTTTAATATCTTTGAATATCTAATCACTACTTGGATTTCTTCCTGTCTCTCTCTGTGTCTCACTCCTCTTCATTTTCACTGTGTGTGTTCATGCCAAGATCAAAGGGTGTCATTATTCCAAGGGTCAACAGGAGGTTGCTATGTCCTTCATTCAGTCTCTTTCAACCTCTCTTTATCATGCTCTCACTCTCCCTGCAATTTGTTTATTATAGAAACCAGGTTGTTTATTTGGCAGAGCTCCTTCCTATCTGCATTTTACCGGCCATTACCCATGTTGCCATATAACATGTTCTTATGTCTCTTTCCTGTACACTTACATTACTTTCTAAGTTTCCCATAGATCTAGAGGCCTGATCAGATTCATACTTGATTCTTCTTCTTCTTTTTTTTAATCTTCTCTTTTTAATATCTGAGGGAAGTATCTGGGCTCCAAATGCCACATTATCAGAGAACCATTTTTGCCTATTTTTAATGTCTGTTCCACCTCTAAATTTTACAAGAGACTATGGAAAGGATAGACACACTCTGGCTGCCACCCCCCCCATCTCCTCGCTATGAGGAAGGACTACCTGTCCTAAACTCTGAGCCATCTCTAATAACTTCAGGTTAACAGCTGGCAACACCTATGCCAATCTGAACCTCTCAAAGTCTTAGCTCTGAAATTAGGTTTCCATTTCACATTTCCTCTTCCCATTTCTTTATTTTGTTCCACCAAAGTCTTCAGTAAAGATCCTCTCAACCTGTTTTCTAAGTGTTCATAGAAGAAATGGTCTTGGCTTTGAGCCTTTGGTTCACAGAGGTTCCATGACTTTAGAATTTGTGATGTCCGCTAGCCTTTAAACTGTTACAACAAAGACCTACTATCCTTATAATTACATAGCTGAGAAGAAACACTACATTCTTCTTGAAACAAAGAACATCCTCTGGCAAATGATTTGCTGTCTCCATCTACATAGTGAAATAGTGGGCAAGTCTACTTAATAAGCCCAGCCTCCAAGATACAGGATTTAATATAAGTATAGTCTTCTGGGACCACAGAATTTCATAAAAGTGGTCACAGTAAGTCTAGAAAAACTTTCACAATGGCTACCTGATACAATCCTTCAAGGAAAATTATGAGTTTGACCCACCACCTTCACTCTAAAGGTTGGAAAACCATGGCTCAATAACTTTCCAAGGATCATAAAAATCTCTTTCCATTACAACATATGGTACTTAACCAATATTTAAATTAACAATGGTTGTCCAAAGTCAGACAATAACATAGAAAAGAACCAAATTTCAAAAATCTGCACAGGTCTGGTTAAAAGCAGTATGCATCCTAAAACTGGTACAGCAGTCTTTTAGAAACAAGGGGAGGGGGGAAGAAAAGAAAAGAAAAGCTCTGCATACTTCTCTAGGCCCAGGAGGCTGGCAGTACACCCTGGGGGGTAATCTTCTGTTACTGATGGGATGCCAAGTGCTAGTATGTCAGAGGCAAGACTCAGCTTGGCGTTGTTCTGTATTTTTGGCTCCAAAGCCATAAGATTTTTCCTTGCTAAGCTGTTTGTCTATCCTTGCTGCATTCTCTCATTTGGTGTCATCAGTACTTTTCTGTAAACATCTCTCCTTTTTTCTATTCATTTACTTATGTGTATAACCTTTCCTGCTTGTACCCAACACTGAAGAGTCTGTTTATTCTATCATCTAGTCCTCAGGTGTCTTCTGACCTGTTCAAACCTAAACAATAGAGAGAAGCCTGAGTCAGAATCTGTCATTTCATGCCATGTTCAGATGATTGGAACCATTGGCAGTTTTTTGTTTTGTTTTGTTTTAGCAGGTACTCCATAAATGGACCTAGACTGTAGAAGCAAGGCAAGTAGGATTTTGTTGTACATCTGTCCAAATTCACCTTTTTCAAGTCAATTATTCCATCCATCCATTCATTCATTCATTTATTCACACAATCATCCATTGTCTCCTTCACTCACTCATCCATCTATCCATTCACTTAACTACTCATTCACTTATTCATTTATTCATTCATTCATTCAAGAAAAATCTGTTAAGTCCCTGCTCTAGGTCAGGCACCACTGCTGAATGACTCCCTTTATTTTCCATCCTATCCTGTCCCTTCCTATCTTCTTTATTTATTTTTTCTTGTTCTACTCAAATTTCTGGATTCACCTCAAAAGTTTTATACTTCTTTTTTATCACCTCCAGTGCATGTAATAGTTTTTCAATATATATTTGTTTAATAAGAAAACTTTAGAGAAGAAGAAATGTGAAATCATGGTGAGTAAACAAGCTAGAAGAAAGGTTAGGAGGGGTTTAGAATATGAGATGGCCAGATGATTACCTAATCTGACAAGATTTCTAGGAATATACACTATATAGCACTTGGAGTAGTGGTATATAATTTAAACTCTATAGAACATGAGAGGTAGAAGAAAGAAATAAATTTATTTATAAGATGAGCTGCTCTCCCAAAAAAGACACAATGTGATGAGCATGGGGTGTTATACATAACTGATGAATCATTGAACAAATGAAAAAATGAAACAATCTGAAACAAATGATGTACTATATGTTGGCTAACTGAATAAAATAATATTAAATTTAATTTAATTAATTAAATTTAAAAGTATGGAGATTAAACAAATACCAAAAAGAAAAAAAAAGATTAGCTCTCCTAAGGCTAAGTTGTTTTGACAATTTTATTTCCTAAATAGATATATAGTCCAAATTGTGAAAGTCAGTGGCTTACAATAACTCCTTCGATATAGGGCAAGTGATATAGTTTTGCTAAAACAGTCCACCTGGATTATGGTTCAGCCAGGATACACTAGGTAGTATAATACAGGTTCGGGAATAAAATAGACCTGAGTTCAAGCCCAAATTCTAATATTGCCTACCTATGTGGCCTTGGGCAACTTATTAACCTATCTGAACCTTTGTTTCTTAATTGATCTTATAATAATTTTCTTTAAGGAGTTTTGAAAATTAATTTTATAAATATGATAAAAATTTTAGCCCTGCCCCTAGCATTTCGTAAATGTTAATTATGGTTGCTATTAGTACTATCACATGGATTTAATAATTCTCATAAGCAAACTTAGTCAATTCTTGGTTTATTTTCATATGTGTCTACTTCTGCTTCTGATCTTTAAATAAGAGTCATCATCACCATATTAAAATGTGTACTAGCTGCAGCTTTCAAGAAGAAAATGTAATTTACCCAATATTTTCCATCTTTAAAAGAAATTCTAAACTGCTTACTATATTGACAGTGAGTGTTTAAAGTAACATGAACTACTTCTGAGAAAGTCTCTGGGCTTCATTACTAAATCAAGCATTTCTTCCTGTTGGCTTTACTGCATAATGGCCAGTAACCCTGAGCAAATCCATCCTTTATGTAGTAACTTAATAAAATTTTTAATGTGCAGGTTTGGGGCAGAATATAATAAAATGTGATTCAAATAAGGTTATGGGGAAAATAAGCCAATCATTAGGAGGATTTTTCTTTCTTTTTTTTTTAAGATTTTTATTTATTTATTTAACAGAGAGATCACAAGTAGGCAGAGAGGCAGGCGGTGGGGGTGGGGGGTGGGAGAGCAGGCTCCCTGCTGAGCAGAGAGCCTGATGCAGGGCTCAATCCGAGGGCTCTGAGATCATGACCTGAGCCAAAGGCAGATGCCTAACCCACTGAGCCACTCAGGCACCACAGGAGGATTTTTTTTTAAGTAATCACATGCCAGCTAGGGTCACCCTGCCACTTAAAATGAAGATTGACTTAAACCCTGTGCCATAACGCTAGGAAATCTAATACTCTCTTTGAGATTCCTACAAATGGACTGGAAGCCTGGGTTCTTGTGGTCACTTGGTCTCCAACTATCTGATTCTGCTACAGATAAATTATTCAATTTATTAATAATTTCCAACTTCTTCCAGCACTGCATTGAGCCAAACTTAAAACTTGGTCTCTTCTCTTGATTCCTATAGACAAACACCTCAAAAAGAGCATTTGTGGGGCACCTGGGTGGCTCAGTGGGTTAAGCCTCTACCTTCAGCTCAGGTCATGATCTCAGGGTCCTGGGATCAACCAGCATCGGGCTCTCTGCTCAGCAGGAAGCCTGCTTCCCCCTCTCTCTCTCTGTCTGCCTCTCTGCCTACTTGTGATTTCTCTCTCTGTCAAATAAATGAATAAAATCTTTTTTAAAAAAAGAGCATTTGTATCTAGAGCTGACTTTACCGAAAGTTTACAAAGGAGGAAAAGGATGCATTTAAGCATGATAGTAATGAAAAAAAAAAGTTAAAATTATGAGACAAATTTCCCTACAGTTCTTTTGTTGACTCTGCCACTACAGACTGTTTACCCTCTGCTGTGTTCCAGTTTATGTCCCAGACTCCAGCCAAGTTCTTTTTTGTTTTTAAGATTTATTTATTTATTTTAGAGAGAGAGAGTAGGGGGCAGGGGGAGGGGCAGAGGGAGAGGGAGAGAATCCCCACTGAGCCGGGAGCCAGATGCAGAGCTTGATCTCAGGACTCTGAGCATGACCTGAGCTAAAATCAGGAGTTGGACACTCAACTGACTGAGCCACCCAGGTGACCCCCAGCCAAATTCTTAATATCGCTCTTCTCTCCTACTTTTCATTTCCTACTCCATGTTGAAATGTCCCTGAAATATACCAGCTTTCTTACCATTTATTAGTATATTCATTTCTCTCTGGCTATTATTTCTAAATTTACTACCAAATCTACTTTATGTTGGGTGAATCCCAAACTGAGCATGTGCTAAATATATAAAAGAACCAATCTATTTTCTTGGCAACACAAAAAACCAGCAGAAACCTAAGGTTTCCTTTACCAGGATCTTCCCTCCTAAAAATATCTAATTTTTTAAAAGATTTTATTTATTTATTTGACAGACAGAGATCACAACTAGGCAGAGAAGCAGGCAGAGAGAGGAGGAAGCAGGCTCCCCACTGAGCAGAGAGCCCGATGCAGGGCTCCATCCCAGGACCCTGAGATCACGACCCGAGCTGAAGGCAGAGGCTTCAACCCACTGAGCCACCCAGGTGCTCCCCCCAAAATGTCTAATTTTAAATACTGATTTCTCCTTGTTATCTAAATATTTTAAAAAGTAACTAGGAAGCGAACCAAATAAAAAAATTAAGCCAGCAACCTCTGTTTTGTATAATGTAATGGGAATATGATTCTTTAAAGGTTAGAAGTGTGACACAGAGAATATTAAGTAGGATCCTTCATCAAAATTGTCATGGAGAAATTTTTATGCCTTTCCCGAGTCTGATACATCATTTGACATGTGGACATTTTATTGGTCTTAGATACAGAAATTTCTTTTAAATTTCCACTTATCCAGTACATCAACCTATGATCTTGAATAAACAAGAACACCTTATAATTTTATGTAAAAATAGAAGTCAGTTCCAGCTACATTACTTGGTTGGTATGAGATAAGATGAATTAATAAATATGTAAATATTTAACATAACAAATAATAAACATCATAAAAGAGCTACTAGGAGACTTAAATGAAGTCTTTAACATTTTAAAATATGGAGACATGCCCCAATTTCCAAAATGGTGGAGGAGTAAGAGACCTTAGTTTCATGTGGTTCCAGGAATTCAGCTAGATAGATATCAAATCATTCTGAACACTTGTGAATTCAACCAGAGATCTAAGAAAAGAGTAGCTGTAAGTCTACAATAGAAAAGTGATCATTTTCTGCAATGTAAGAGGTGCAAGACAATATATGGGAAGATAAACCATGGGGGAAGAGAGCTGCCATAAGCTAATACTGAAAGTGATAAAGCAGTGGAGTACAAAATCAGAACTTTTAGAAGTCTGCCCCATGCTGTGAAGTGTGTAAACCTGGCGATTCACAGGCCTGTACCCCGGGGCTAATAATACATTATATGTTTATAAAAAATAATAACAAATTAAAAAATTTAAATTTAAAAAAAAAAGTCTGCTCCAGTGAGGGATGTCCAGGCCTAAAAGGTGTTCATGTGGTGAAGTAGGGTGGAATACTAGGTGGGACACTGTGGTCTCAGGATCCCCAGGGTCAATGGAAGATCAGGGACACCTGAGTGTGGCAGTTTCCAGGCATCAGAGCAGGGAAGCCAGCTGCAGTCAGTGAGCTGAAGAGTGGGCTCTCAGCTCTGCATTGCCATATACCATAAACCAGGGCATGGTCAGGTGACTGCAACTGCTCTCCAAGCAGGAGCCCAGAGAGCGGAAGAACTGAGGTGAGATTCCACCCCCCCACCCTTCATCTCCTGGGAGGAGCAGTGCAAGTACCCACCACAGGAGTCTGCAGGGTTTGGAGACTTGAAACAGGGTCATGTGCCTGAGATAGAAACACTGTCACAGGCTTGGTGAACATGGAATGTGGATGGAGACAAGAGAGACAGGAGTAATTGACTGCTTTTCCCTGAGGGTGCACTGCAAGGTAGGGCCCCAAGTTCTCAGCTCCAGCCTGGAGATTGGGAGGCCACCATTTTCATTCTCATGCTCTAAAGCTTCATGTAAAGTCTTCAGGGAACAAAAGCCACATAGAGCAATCTGGAGCCACTTACCTAGCCAGGACCCCTAGCAAGGGTGGTGTAATTCCACCCAGGACAAAGACACTTGAGAATCAGCACAGCAGGTCCCTGCCCCAGAAGATCAGCAAAAACATCTGGCTAAGACCAAGTTTACCACTCACAGAGAACTGCAAAACTCCAGTGTTACAGGGGAAATGGTATATAGAATTCATGTTTTTCCTCCACAATTCTTTAGTCTTTCAATTTTAATTTTTTTCTCTTTCCTTTTTAACCAATTTCTTATTTTACAACTCCTTTTTAAAAATATTTTTAGTTTTCATTTTTACAGTTACATTCTACCCTTTCATTGTATTTTATTTTATTTGTGTATTTTAGACACAAAGGCACCTCCAGATTGAAAGTGAGGGGGAGGGGCGCTTCGTGGCTCAGTGAGTTAAGCCTCTGCCTTCAGCTCATGTCATGATCTCAGGGGCCTGGGATTGAGCCCCGATGGGCTCTCTGCTCAGCAGGGAGCCTGCTTCTCCCTCTCTCTCTCTGCCTGCCTCTCTGCCTACTTGTGATCTCTCTCTCTGTCAAATAAATAAATAAAATATTTTTTAAAATAAAGAAAGTGAGGGGGAGGGAGTGGAAAACCATTTATCATGCTAATGGACATCAAAAGAAAGCTGGGGTGCCAATCCTTATATCAGGCAAATTAGATTTTAAGCCAATGACTGTAATAAGAGGTGAGTGAGGACACTATTTCATACTTAAAGGGTCTATCCAACAGGAAGATCTACCAATTATAAATATTTATGCCCCTAACATGGGAGCAGCCAATTATGTAAGCTATTATATATTATATGTTATTATATATAATAACAAAAGTAAAGAAACGCATTGACAATAATACAATAAGAGTAGGAGACTTTAACATCTCCCTCACTGAAATGGACAGATCATCTAAGCAGAAGATGAACAAGGAAACAAGAGCATTGAATGACACACTGGACCAGATGGACTCCATAGATATATTCAGAACATTCCATCCCAAAGCAACAGAATACACATTCTTCTCTAGTACACATGCAACATTCTTCAGAATAGATCATGTCCTGGGTCACAAATCAGATCTCAACTGGTACCAAAAGACTAGTATTATTCCCTGTATATTTCCAGACTACAGTGCTTTGAAACTGGAACTCAATCACAAGAGGAAAGTTGGAAAGAACTCAAATACACGGAGGCTAAAGAGCATCCTACTAAAGAATAAATGGGTCAACCAGGAAATTAAAGAAGAATTTTAAAAATTTATGGAAACACATGAAAATGAAAACACAACTGTTCAAAACCTTTGAGATTCAGCAAAGGCAGTCCTAAGAGGGAAGTATATAGCAAATAAGCCTTTCTCAAGAAACAAGAAAGGTCTCAAATAACCTTACACCTAAAGGAGCTGGAAAAAGAAGCCTAAACTCTGCAGGAGAAAAGAATTAATAAAGATTGTAGCAGAAATCAATGAAATAGAAACCAAAAGAACAGTAGAACAGATCAATGAAACCAGGTAGGAGCTGGTTCTTTGAAATAATTAATAAGACTGATAAATATCTTGCCAAATTTATCAAAAAGAAAAGAGAAAGGACCCAAATAAAATCATAAATGAAAGAGATCACTACCAACAGCAAAGAAATACAATTTTAAGAACATATTATGAGCAGTTATAAGCCAACAAATTAGACAATCTGGAAGAAATGAATGCATTCTTAGAGATATATAAATTACCAAAACTAAATCAAGAAGAAATATAAAACTTGAACAGACCCATAACCATCAAGGAAATTGAAGCAGTAATAAAAAAATCTCTGAATAAACAAAAGTCTAGGGCCAGATGGCCTCCCAAGGGTATCCCACCAAACTTTTAAAGAACCAATACCTATTCTTCTGAAGATGTTTCAAAAATTGGAATGGAGGAAAATTTCCAAACTCCTTATGAGGCCAGCATTACCTTGGTCCCAAAACCAGACAAAGACCCACCAAAAAAGAGAATTACAGACCAATATCCCTGATGAACATGCAATCAAAAATTCTCACAAATATACTAGCCGATAGGATCCAACTGTACATTAAAAAGATTATATAACATAACTAAGTGAGATTTATTCCTGGACTGCAAGATTGGTTCAACATTGGCAAATCAATCAATGTGATACATTATGTAAATATATGGGACCAAAAAAAAGGACAAGAACCATATGTTCCTCTCAATAGATGCAGAAAAAGCATTTGGCAAAATGCTTTCTGGATCTATTTCTGGATTAAGCACCCTTTCTGGATTAAAACTCTTCACCTCTTGTAGGGACAGAGGGAACAAATCTCAATATCATAAACAAATCTCAATACCATCTATGAAAAGCCCAAGCAAGTATCATCCTCAATGGAGAAAAACTGAGAGCTTTTCCCCTGAAGTCAGGAAGATGGTAGACATGTCCACTATCACTACTGAACAGACACTTTGCCAAAGAAGACATCCAAATGGCCAATAGACACATGAAAAAGTGCTCCACATCACTGGGCATCAGGGAAATACAAATCAAAACCACAATGAGATACCACCACACACCAGTCAGAATGGCTAAAATGAACAGGTCAGAAAACAACAGATTTTGGTGGGGATGCAGAGAAAGGGGAACCCTCCTACACTGTTGGTGGGAATGCAGGCTAGTGCAGCCACTCTGGAGAACAGAATGGAGGTTCCTCAAAAGGTTGAAAATAGAACTACCATCAGACCCAACAATTGCACCACTGGGCATTTACCCCAAAGATACAAATGTAGTGATCCAAAGGGGCACATGCACCCAATGTTTATAGCAGCAATGTCCACAATAGCCAAACTATGAAAAGAGCCTAGATATCCATTGACAGATGAATGGATAAAGAAGATGTGGTATATATACACAATGGAATACTACTCAGCCATCAAAAATGAAATCTTTGCAATAATGTGGATAGAACCAGAGGGTTATGCTAAGTGAAATAAGTTAATCAGAGAAAGACAATTATGATATGATCTCAATGATATGTGGAATTTAAGAAACAAAACAGAGGATCACAGGGGAAGAAAAGAAAAAAATAAAACAAGATGAAGTGATAGAGGGGAGGGAGAAAAACCATAAGAGTCTATTAATCATATTGCTGGCGAGGATGTGGAGAAAGGGGAACCCTCCTACACTGTTGGTGGAAATGCAAGCTGGTGCAACCACTCTGGAAAACAGCATGGAGGTTCCTCAAAAAATTGAAAATAGAGCTACCTTATGACCCAGCAATTGCACTACTGGGTATTTACCCTAAAGATACAAACGTAGTGATCAAAAGGGGCACGTGTACCCGAATGTTTATAGCAGCAATGTCCACAATAGCCAAGTTATGGAAAGAACCTAGATGTCCATCAACAGATGAATGGCTAAAGAAGAGGTGGTATATATATACGATGGAATACTATGCAGCCATCAAAAGAAATGAAATCTTACCATTTGCGACGACATGGATGGAACTAGAGCGTATTATGCTTAGCAAAATAAGTCAACTGGAGAAAGACAACTACCACATGATCTCCCTGATATGAGGAAGTGGAGATGCAACGGGGGTGGGAGTTAAGGTGGTAGGAAAAGTAAAAAGGAAAGAAGATGGGATCGGGAGGGAGAAAAACCAAAAGAGACTCTTAATGTCATAAAACAAACTGAGGGGGGTGGGGGGAAGAGGGGTTGGGTGAGGGTGGTGGGGTTACATTATATGTTTAAATAAAGCTTAAAAAAAAAATTGGACCTGGAAAAAAAAAAAGAGTCTATTAATCATAGAAACAAACTGAGGATTGCTGAAGGGGAGGGGGCTGGGGTGATGGCGTAACTGGGTGATGGACATTAAGGAAGGCACATGATGTAAGGAGTACTTGGTATTCTATAAGACTGATGAATCACCAACCTAACTCTGAAACTAATAATACATTACACATTAATTAATTGAATTTAATTAAAAAAAATAGATGTGAAATAAAGAATGAAAACACAGTGATTGGGGTGCCTGGGTAGCTCAGTCAGTTACGCATCTGCCTTCAGCTCAAGTCATGATCCCAAGGTCCTGGGATCAAGCCCCAAGTCAGGCTTCCTGCTCTGTGGGAGCCTGCTACTCCCTCTCCCTGCCACCTACCCTGCTTGTACTCTCTCTGTGTGTCAAATAAAATTTTAAAAGGAAAGAAAGAAAGGAAACACATGATTGTAAAGATGAAGAAAAAAGAACTTGAATTATTTTGAAAAAGTGCTCCATATCACTGGGCATCAGGGAAATACAAATCAAAACCACAATGAGATACCCCCTCACACCAGTCATAATGGCTAAAATGAACAAGTCAGGAAATGACAGATGCTGGCGAGGATGTG
>ML107027.1:0-31451 GCA_003697995.1 Taxidea taxus jeffersonii
GTATGTACGTAGAACTGAAACAAGTCTCGTAAGATGCTTATATTTACTACATACATGTGTTCTTTTCTATTCCTTCTTTTAATTTTTAACAATTTTATTTATTTATTTGAGAGAGAGAGTGCGCACACACAAGTTCGGGGAGAGAGAGACGAGAGACAAGCAGACTTCCCGCTGAGCAGGGAGCCTGACATGGGGCTCGATAACGGAACAGTGAGACCATGAACTGAATGAAACTCAGATACTTAAATGACTGAGCCACCCAGGCATCCCTATTCCTTATTTTAAATGTTGACGATAACCCCAAATTCATTTCATGGCCTACCAATGGTGGTGACTCGGAATTTGAAAACAATTGTGGCCCTAGTTTTGCTCTGATTAATCATTGTATTTACAGTATATTCTGACCCTTTTCCCTTGATACATTTGCTGAGCAGATGGAATCATTGAAGGACAATATAATTTTTCATTAAGTGAACTAACCTTTTTATGTCAATTTTATTTATGTTAATTTATGTTCCAGCACACTCTTAAGAGTGAAAGGGGTTCCTCTTAATAATTATTGCAGTTGTCAGGGATAAGCCAAAAGTGTCCTAGACAAAATCGCAGGTGGGATCACCCTATCAATTAATGACAGAAGAGAAAATAGTCATTTTCATATTTTTCCCTGTTTTCTCCTAAAGCACCCATTCCTCTGTCATACTTGTGAAAATCTAGGATCTCTGATGTTTGGCATATGAGTCTTATAATTTGCTAGTATCTGCTAGAATCAAGAGCTCCGGTTTCTACTCTCAACTTCAAAACTAAATGATTGGCTTTGAACAAAACTTTGTATCTCCCTGGCCCTTATTTCATGTAAAAAATAAGGGTTTAATGATCTCTACAATTTCTTTCAACCTTTTTTTTTTTAAGATTTTATTTATTTATTTGACAGAGATAGAGCACAAACAGGGAGAGCAGCAGGCAGAGGGAGAAGCAGGCTTCCTGCCAAGCAGAGAGCCTGATGTGGGGCTCAATCCCAGGGTCCTGGGATCATGACCCAAGCAAGTGCAGATACTTAACTGATTTAGCAACCCAGGCGTAACTGACTTAGCCACCCAGGCACCCCTCAACCTTAAAATTAAATTACTTTGGGGCGCCTGGCTGGCTCAGTTGGTAGAGCATGCGACTCTTGACCTTGGGGTGGTGAGTTCCAGCCCCGCGTTTGGTGTAGAGATTACTAAATAAATAAATAAACAAACTGTAAAAGAAATTAAATGACTTTATGCCACAGGAAACAGTATGAAAACAGCCTTAAAAAGCTTACAGTGGGGCGCCTGGGTAGCTCAATGGGTTAAAGCCTCTGCCTTCAGTTCAGGTCATGATCCCAGGGTCCAGGGATCCAGGCCAGCATCTGGCTCTCTGCTCAGCGGGGAGTCTGCTTCCCTCTCTCTCTGCCTGCCTCTCTGCCTGCTTGTGATCTCTCTGTCAAATAAATAAATAAAAACCTTTAAAATAAAATAAAATAAAGCTTACAGTATAAATGAGGTAACTCAGTCATGTAATACCGCACCTTCCCCCAAAGTATTGTTCCTTAGAATGTTTCAATATAAATGCCTGAATAAGAATAGCAGGACTGGGCTCAAAGAATTAGCAGCCAAATATGCAGCAGAATTGGAGGCCTCAAGGGTATCCCTTCTTTTATCCACCCAGCCACAATTCCAAAAAAAGGACACAATGATTCAGTTAGAGTAAGTTTCTCAGAGAAAACACAGAAAAACATGTAGGAAGAAACAGAGTCTGGGATTGAAGAAAACCATGCTAAGAAATTAAATGAAAGGTTAACAACATTATCGATGTCACAATTTTAAGAGTAGATCCTTTTTAAAATCTTGGTTGCGGCATTGTGTGTCGACTAACATGTAAAAATAAATAAGTAACATAAAATCATGGCTGCTGAATAAGTTAATCCTCATAATTTTATTCAAATTAAATGAAACACAGCACATCTGGTTTTAAGAGTTACTGACTACAGAGGGCATTTGTCATGTTTGTCCCTGCCCAGCAGCTTTTGAAACATCCTTTTCATCCGGTTAAGAGCCCTTCCTTCCCAGCGAGAAGACTGGATTGACTCTCCCAGAACCATGAAATGAGGTCCAGGATTTGACCAAGGCTCCAGCCATCAAACACCCCACACGCCCAGGACTTAAATTCAGAAAAGAGAAACAGGAACAAGCAGATGCATGGGGGAAAGCGTCTCTTGCAGGGTCACCAGCATCATCCGCCCAAGAGTGGAGCCCGAGTGAGCACTGGCGGGACGATGGAGCCTCCCCCCCCCGAGTGTTAAAGTGGGGGCTTGTTCCAGCCCCCTCTGACTTGCCTGGGGGAGTCTCTGCACCTACTAACATTATGCAATGTATTCAAAGCTACTTAGAGTAAATGCTGTTGTACCACCAACTACACTGAGTGATATCATAGCTACAGTCTGTTTGGTCTAGCAAAGTTTTACTAAGGAGGTAAGAGATTAGTTTTGTCCTAAAGGACAGAAGTCTGGGATGAGACAATGAAGACCCTCTTCTGGACAAGGAATATGCTGGGGCAGAAGAATAATAAGGCTGGTTTTGGGGAAGTCCACACAGAGCCGATAGAAGACTCTGAAACCTAAGCCAGCCGACGTATGTGTTTACGATTTGGAGAGCAAAAGGTAGTCATTTTAAGCTTTTCTTCCATGTGAAGTGATTAAAGCTGATGTTAGCAACAAAGACGTGCACATTTTCACAATTAAGTTTGAACAGTTCACTTCAGTGGTCTCAATATTATCATTCCATTAGAATTCCCAAAAGATGCATCTAGAAGAAAACAAAAACCAAAAAAAAATCTCTTGGGAATAAAGAGAGAGTTGGGAAGAAAAGTGATGGAGGAAAAAAAAGGGGGATTTTTAGATCCTAAAGATGGGCAACCGTGTTGTGAAATCAGAATCTTGTGCATGAAGCTATCATGGCCAAGCTGATTCTCTGACTGTGTTAATAAATCATACATATCATCACGTGATTGTTTCCACAATATAACTGGTGCTTGTAATATTACCAGGATTCTTTGGTTAGGCATCCCACAGTCTGTTTAGTGATCTTATATATATGCTGTCCGTGCTATGACTGTCACTATGGATGGGAAAGATGGAGACAGTACAGGAGAAGTACGTTTTGTATGTGAAATTTAATCTGTGTGTTCTCAGAATGGATTCTCAATCTCTCTCTCTTTTGGAATATATAACTCTCACAAGTGTTATACTCCCATGTATATACTGAGATTTGGCAGTGGGTGGAGGGGTAATATGAGGAAGTAAATTTTTTAATCCCTACAGCTCTTTTTTGAGGGGGGGGAGGGGCAGTGGGAAAGGGAGAGAGAGAATCTTAAGCAGGCTCCACGCCCAGCTCAGAGCCCAAATCGGGGCTCGAGCACACAACCCCGAGATCATGACCTGAGCCAAAATCAAGAGTTGGATACTTAACTGAGCCACCCAGGCAGCCCCCTACAGCTATTTTATTTTCAGGCATCTCTCTACCCAACATGGGACTCGAACTCACAACTTGAGAGTTACATGCTCTCCCGACTGGGCCAGCCAGGCGCCCCATCCCTGTAACTATTAACAAGGCACTGTAGCTGTTTCTCGTAGGTGAGGCAAGGTATGAGCCATGAGTACTTCTGTCTTGTAGCCTGCAACAGAGGTCCTTTCCCTCCCATTTATGAAAACAAACCGGGATAAATTAAACAAGAAAACTCTATGGATAACTTTGAATACACTCTAGTTTATATATTAAAAAGGAAGTAATTCCTAAAGAAACTTAATATTATTAACAGCTGATTGCAATTGCATCTGTATCATGTCAGTTGAGAACTACTTTGCACCCCACCCGTCCAGACTAAAGAATCTTAACGATTCACCCAGGGAAATGCACAACAAATACAGTGGAAGATTTGAAGAAAGAGAAGCGTGACTATCCCCCCAAATATAAAGATCGGTGGTATATTAGTTATCTATTTCTATGTAATAAATGAGCTCAAAACATAGTAGTTTAAAGCATCAGCCCACATTTATTATCTCTCATAGAGTAGATCGAACATAAATGCAGTAATAACTTGGCTTAGTAGTTCATAAAATCAGATGCACATGGTTGGGGAGGCAAGTTCAAGAAGACTTGCCTGGGGCTGGAGGATCTGTTTCCAAGCTGGCTCACTCACTTGAGTGGTTAATTGTTGCTGGCTGTTGGCACACGGACTTTTCCCAAAAGGCTTCTCGTGTCTTTATGGCATGGTGGTTCACGCCTCCCTTTTGCTCAAAAAAGGAGCAAAGCAAAAGCTTCCATGACTTTTATGACCTAATCTTGATGTCACACACCATTATCTCCACCGTAATCTGTGAATCACACTGGTCAGTTCTGACTCAGTGTGAAAACAGACTGTGCAGGAAAGTGAACACCGTGAGGTGAGGATTCCTGGGGGCCATCTTGGAGACAGCATATTATAGAAATTAGGGAAATAGGATTAGGAAGAGAGCCATGCTTCCCCTTTAGGTAATAAGAGATGAAAGAACGGAGAAAGAACTTTTCTTTATAGAAAGGGTCTCTGGAACCTAGGACCTGGATAGAAGAGAAAGCTTGGTCCGCAGAGGAGCCTAGATCCTAGGGATATATTTAGGAATGTAGAATATGGGGGAGAAAGAGCTGAATGCCTGGCAATGTGGGATTTGTACCAGGCTCTTCCTCAGAGCTTAGATCCCAAAGGGATCCTTTAGGTTTCCTAGAGAATCTTCCTTTAAGTCATTAAACTCATTTCATCAAAATACAAAGGGATCCTGGGGCTCAAGGGAGAAATTACTTAATAGTAAAGCCTGTGAACTTATAAAAGTGGTAAACCAGTCAACCTCGTGCCTTTAGTAGACCTCGTGAGCACGTCTTCCTGGATGTGGCAGAGAATGAGGAACAGTAACAGGACTGGCACCACATGGCTGTGCTCACACCAGATCTGCATTGTTACTCTGTAAGCATGAATCCCATGAACACTACCAGGCCACCATTGCATGAAGACCAGTAGGGAAAGAACTAATTACAGTTGAGCATTCCGACCTGTGCTGGGCACCAGGCTAGGGGGTTTCTACACACTGATTGTTTAATTCAACTCCCTGCATTTCACAAAGGTGGAACTAAGGGTCAAAGTAGTTAAAGGAGTCAGGGTCTGCTAATTGTTTCCCAACATCCATCTTTTCCTTCTTCCTTTTAGTATTAGAATCTCCATGGTTTCAGCTAGATACACAGCTGGCCAGCTAGAGACTACAATTGTCAACCTTGCAGCTAGGTAATAGGCAGTTGGTAATAGGTAACAGGTAATAGACCAAGTGATTCAATAATAATCAATGGAATGTGACTAGAATAGACATATGTAACTTATAGGTCATGCCTTTTGAAAGAGTGCCTTCTACTGACCTATATTTCCCCCATTCCCAGCAGGCGGGAACATAGATGTGGAGCTGAATCAGCTTCCACAATGCAGATAAGGCCACAACCTTATTATGGCATGGCAAAACCCAAGTTCTTTGATGACCGCATGAAGCTGCCTATCAGCTTGGACTGCCTGCCATCTTGGACTCTTAAATGTGAGAGAAATAAAGTAATTTATTTTATGTCAGCCACTGTTATCTTGGTATCTATGAAAGCAATTAAACCCATATTTCTAACCAACACTTGAACTTGTCAGAGATTACCCGGCCTCAAGTCGCAGATCCAAAACATTTTTGCTTTCAAGCTTCTACTCTATCACACTTGAACAAGGAAGGTGTCCTTGTCAAGGAGAATGTTACTTCTTTTTTTAAGTAATCTCCACACCCAATGTGGGGCTCGAACTCATGACCCTGAGAGCAAGAGTTGCATACTCTACCGACTGAGCTAGCCAGGTGCCCCAGGAAAGTGTTACTTTTGCTCTTGATGCTTCTGTGTATTCTAAGAGCTGAATAAATATATGAAAATGGGAGAGTTCATTTGGACAATTTCATGCCCTTATTTAGTGAAGAACCGAAACTATGTTTCCTTCAATGTTGAGCACAATCTACCTCCATTATGATGAATGTTACACTTTTCAAAATTTGGGCTCTTGCTTATGTTCTGTTTTGGGGTTCTGACTCATTTTTCTTTGGAACAGAAGTCTATTTGAAGGATGTTAAATTTACTGATTGTTTTCAAATGCAGTGTTCTCTGAGCACATTTTTCTGTAACTTATACAGATGCCTACCATCTTGCTATCATCTTTATATAGCTTTTCCTATTTATCCTAAAAATAAGAACATGTACAGCTAATATTAAGCCAATACCTACTGGTCTAATCATACTGGTTGCTAATAAAATATTGACATAGTTCCATACTCCTTGGTAAACAGCCAATGCCCTACCACCTCAGAGGTTTCCCAGCTGCTCTAGCATCTATGGTCCCTCCTTTAGTGCCCCTAGATATCCCAGCACCCAGAAACCAACAGGAGCCTCCAGCTCTGTGGCCTGAGTCCTTTCAGATTAATTAGTGTTAATTAATTAGAATTTCAGATTAATTCTATTGGTTACTAAATATTTTTTTTAAAGATTTTATTTATTTATTTGATAGACAGAGATCACAAGTAGGCAGAGAGGGAGAGAGAGAGAGAGAGGAGGAAGCAGGCTGTCCGCAGAGCAGAGAGCCGGATGCAGGGCTCGATCCCACGACCCTGGGATCATGACCCGAGCCAAAGGCAGAGGCTTTAACCCACTGAGCCACCCAGGCGCCCCTCGTTACTAAATATTTTTAATGGCACTTCTGGAAGCATGTCCAGCCTATGGCTTGCAAAGTAACTTTATGATAATTTTTGAAGCTCTTTGTTTCAACAATGCCTTTAAGAAAACTATCAGTATAAAGATACTATTCTGATAGTTTCATGTCTTCTCAAAGACTTTATGTATATTTCCATAATTCATGATGTACATTTGTAACATTCTTCCAAGGCCTTCCCACCAAGTCCGCACTTACCTTACTGGGCATACATACACGCACACACAGAATCATTAAGCTAACACGAAAGAGCACAATGGGGGGAATGTAAATTAAACATAACCCAAACATATTCAAAACTACTCTGTAGCTTAACCACTTGTCCCAAATAATTCTAATTTCTCAAAACGAAAAGTATCCTGTTTGTTTACACTGTCAAATGATGTTCTCTAAAGCTGAGGTCCACACATCACATAAAGCCTCACTTGCACTGGTAATCATAGTTAAGCCCTGCTTAAATAAAGTAAAATATTCCTCCTTTCCACCTTCTGACAATTATAGCAGAATGTATATAGCTTTTATTGTCAACTACAATAACTTGACAAATGTATTAGTAAGTGTTTGAGATATAAAACACTTAGCATCGTGTCTGACATGTGATCAATGCAAAAAATATTAGTAATGATGATGATCATGAAGATATCTCCAAACCGCAGATCTCGTCCTGTTATCCTCCCTTGCTTAAGATTCTGTGTGTCTCCCTATTGCTTTTCTCAGCAGAGATTAGGGGACTTGGTGGTCAGGCTCTTCTTGGCTTTCTTTTCAACCCTCATCTCTCAAAACTCATGCTCTGTTTCCTCTTTACCGTGTAATCATAGGAAACTTCATTAAGTCCCCTAACTAGACCATGTCTCTCTAACCAGTAGGCTTCGGCATGTACTGCTCCCTTTGCTGGAACACTCTGCTTGGGCAATACTTATTCTTCCATAGGGTCTCAATTTAGATGTTGCCTCTTCCTTGCAAGTCCGGGTTGGATGTCTTGTCCATGTTTTCATAGTAACCTGGGTCTCATCATGCTGGGGTGCTGTGTGGTTACTCACCCATTTCCTAGATTACAGGCTTGGTGAACATCAGGATAAGATGGGTCCATTTTCCCTGTTGTGTCTCTATCCAGGCTGCGGGTTAATAACATAATTGCTGAAGAAATCAATGTTTTTTTTTTAATTAATTTATTTGTCAGATAGCACAGGAGCGAGCACAGGCAGACAGAGTGGCAGGCAGAGGCAGAGGGAGAAGCAGGCTCCCTGCCGAGCAAGGAGCCCGATGTGGGACTCGATCCCAGGACTCTGGGATCATGACCTAAGCCGAAGGCAGCCGTTTAACCAACTGAGCCACCCAGGCGTCCCTGAAGAAATCAATGTTTAAAGAGGAATATGGGGGCACCTGGGTGGCTCAGTGGTTAAAGCCTCTGCCTTCAGCTCGGGTCATGATCCTAGGGTCCTGGGATTGAACCCTGCATTAGGCTCCCTGCTCGGCAGGAAGCCTGCTTCTCCCTCTCCCCTTCCCCCTGCTTGTGTTCCCTCTCTTGCTGTGTCTCTCTCTGTCAAATAAATAAAATCTTTTAAAAAATAAAAATACTATGTATTATAAATTACTAATTTTTAGTAGTAAGCTAATAGGCTTCTTGTATACATTTTACATCTTTTCTCATTAAACACATCTTTAATAAATATTTTTGAAGTTAATAAAGTGCCCAGAATAGACTGAATTATATTTTTAAAATATAATCTATATTTAATTACCTCTTTCCTAAATCTCTTGATTAGTGTCCTTAACTAACTTCACTATATGTTTTTTTTTAATTTAAAAAAAAAATTTTTTTTTTAAGATTTTATTTATTTATTAGTTAGAGAGAGAGAGCGAGCACAGGCAGACAGAGAGGCAGGCAGAGGCAGAGGGAGGAGCAGGCTCCCCCCTGAGCAAGGAGCCCGATGTGGGACTCGATCCCAGGACGCTGGGATCATGACCTGAGCCGAAGGCAGCCGCTTAACCAACTGAGCCACCCAGGCGTCCCTATATGTTTTTTTTAAATCCAAGCAACCTGTAATCAAATCTATCTTGTCACAAGATAGAAACAAATATTCCTATGTACCTATAGAATGAAAAGGGGCAGATGAATCTTAAACCTTAAAGTAAGTACAAATAACTAGTATAATTATATCATATTTAATTAGGAATCTTTTTCAAATGAACTTATATACACCGTACATACCTGGTTGTATTTCTATTCTTGAGTGGTAAAAACCATTCTGTACTCTTGATGAAAACAATGTTACAAGCACTCAGATAAGGACTTATTTCAAAACTAAAGTCCAAAAAGGAGAGAGGGCCTTCAACCTTCTGAAGGAAAAAAAAAAAAAAAAATTGAACCAAATGTCTAGAACTCTTTCCCAAGCAACAAGTTAAATAAATTCCTTGTTGCAAGTGAAGGAGTGTCAGTTGCTTTTAGATGACTATCACTGCTTTTAGATGACCTCAATCTGAGGTCGCATTTTCTAATGGAAGCCAAAGCTTTAGGGTAGGCAAATTTACCAGAACTACTTGTTTTTAAACAAAAAGAGATATAGAGAAGTGGGAATGGATTTTTAGATTGCATGGGGAAAAAATGGAAAGAGATTACAGGTCAAGGTGCTCAACCAAGTTGGAGGAAGGAGAGGGGACTCAGATCTGTAGAAGAAGCCTTAAGCTGGATGGAAGGTGGGGAGTTTCCAGGAATAAGGACTGGTCTAAAGAAATGAATTTCTAGGGGCACCTGGGTGGCTCAGTGGGTTAAAGCCTCTGCCTTCAGCTCAGGTCATGATCTCGGGGTCCTGGGATGGAGCCCCGCACCAGGCTCTCTGTTCCGCAGGGAGCCTGCTTCCCCCTCTCTGCCTGCCTCTGCCTACTCTCTGTCAAATAAATAAATAAAATCTTTAAAAAAAAAAAAAAAAAGAAGAAGAAGAAGAAATGAACTTCTAAGTGAAAAGCCAACCATGGGATGGGAGAAAATATTTGCAAACCACATATGTGATAAGAGATTGACCCAGAATATATAAGAATTATTACAACTCAACAATGATAAGCCAATCTGATTTTATAAAAGTAGGCAGTGGTGGTTTTTTTTTTAAGATTTTTTATTGGGACGCCTGGGTGGCTCAGTTGGTTAAGCAGCTGCCTTCGGCTCAGGTCATGATCCCAGCGTCCTGGGATCAAGTCCCACATCGGGTTCCTTGCTCGGCAGGGAGCCTGATTCCCCCTCTGCCTCTGCCTGCCACTCTCTCTGCCTGTGCTCACTCTCTCTGTCAAATAAATAAATAAAATCTTAAAAAAAAGATTATTTATTTCACAGACAGAGATACAGGTAGGCAGAGAGGCAGGCAGAGAGGGAGGGGGAAGCAGGCTCCCCACTGAGCAGAGAGCCCGATGTGGGACTCGATCCCAGGACCCTGAGATCATGACCTGAGCCGAAGGCAGAGGCTTTAACCCACTGAGCCACCCAGGCGCCCCTAGGAAAAGTGTTTTAATAAACATTTCTCCAGAAGGAATACAGGAGTGGCTAATAGGCACATGAAAAGATGTTCGACACCATCAGTCTACACAGAAATGTAAATGGAAAACCACAATTAATTAAACTTCTTCCTGGACTGTTTTTAAAGGAAATGAACACAAATCTATAGAGACAGGAAGTAAATGAGTGACTGAAGGGGTAGGGGTGAGGGAGATGGAGAGTTATAGCTACTGGCTGGCGGTTTCTTTTGGGGTGATGAGATGTTCTAAAATTAGTTGTGCTGGGGCGCCTGGATGGCTCAGTGGGTTAAAGCCTCTGCCTTCGGCTCAGGTCATGATCTCAGAGTCCTGGGTCCAAGCCCCGCATCAGGCTGTCTGCTCAGTGGGGAGCCTGCTTCCCTCTCTCTCTGCCTGCCTCTCTGCCTACTTGTGATCTCTCTCTCTGTCAAATAAATAAAATCTTTTAAAAAATAAAATAAGAAAATAAAATTGGTTGTGCTGATGGTCGACAACTGTGAATATGCTAAAAACCGTTGAATCATACTCTTGGAATAGGTGAATTGTACTGTACATGAATCATATCTCAATAAAACGGGGAAAAGACAATAACAAATGTTAGCAATATGTGGAGAAATTAAAACCCTCACAATTCACAGGTGACAATATATAGTGATAAAGCCACTTTGGAAATCAATTTGGCAATTCCTCAAAAGGTTAAATATAGTTACCATAGGACCTGGCAATTCTAGTCTTAGGAATCTATGCAAGAGAATTGAAAACATATGTCCGCAGGGAAACTTGCAAATGAATGCTCAGAGCAGCATTGTTCCTAACAGCCTAAAAGTGGCAACAAACAAAGTCAGCCGTGAATGGATAAAGAAAACATAGCACACCAGCACAATGGTATGTCAGCAATAAACAAAAATTAAATACTGATATGTGTTATGACACGGACGAACTTCAAAACCCTTAAACTAAGTGAAAGAAGTCGGTCACAGATGACCACATTTGTGGAATCCCATTGATATGAAATGTTCAGCATAGGCACATCTATAGAGACAGAAAGTAGCTTTGCAGTCGCCTAGGACTGAGAGGTGGGGGAGTAAGGAGGAAAGTGAGGAGTGATTGTTAACAGATACAAGATTTCTTTGGAGGACGGTGCAAATGTTCTAAAATTAGTGTGTATTAATGGTTGCACAACTCGGCAAATATATTTAAAAACATGGAACACAGGCTTTAAATGAGTGTGCTCCCTCATACATGAATTATATCTCCATCAAGCTTCTAAAAAAGAATCAATTCCAAGGCATATTATGAACACTCAGTTTTCATCCTCTTATCTCCTTCCTCAAAGTGTGGCTTTTTCCTTTCACTGGTTATCTTTCTTGGGTAGGATGTATGTTCCTTGTACCTAGGGAACTAAGTTGAACACTTGGCTATTTTTTGCATAAAAACCAAATAACTCAGTTGGCATGCTGCCTCTTCCTCTTTCTGGTGTCAGGGATTACTGTTCTAAATAGAGTCTAAATGAAGCAATCTCCAGAGAGATTTGAGTAATCCTGCAAGAATAGTCAAGTCATTCTCACCGTTCCAGGAGACTTTCTAACCTACACTGCACTGAATTTGCTTGTGCTGCAAAATTTCCGCTGTCGTTCTGTAAAACTCCCTAATGTAAGGATTTGTCATTCATTAAAATAGCTTCCGGTTAGACATTTTGGGATTGTGCAATCTTTTTTTTTTTTTAATCTGAATGCAATCTCTCCTTTCTATTTCAGGCATTAGCTCTTCCAAAGCTAAGCATAGCAAACAAAAGACCACAGGAATAGGAAAACAATCTCAAAATGGTGGTGGAAGATAGGGACTTCTCTTTTTTCCAAAGGACTTGTTTTTGACCATTTTTTTTCTTGCCCCGCCCCCCCCAAGAGAGGAATTTCCCCTCGCTCTCTGGCTCTTAAAATGAGGTCAGAGCCTCAAAATACCATACTATATCATTTACTTGGACGTTTTCTTAGAACAGGATTAACTTTGGGAAGAGTTTAGTTGGTTACAAATGACTCAGAATGATAAAAGATGAGTCACGGAGCATTGCTGAAACTGTAGCCTCTTCACTACAACCTTAGGGATATTGGATTTCTTTGCAGCTTGGCAACCATAAGCATATATTGATTAGTTTAATGGATTCCTTCTGAGTCTGGGAATGAGGACATAGGCAGAAAGTTCTTAGTACACCAATAAATTCTATCAATCATTTTTTGATACTTGGAAAAAATACTAGACTCAGGAAGCAAAGTTCAACCACATAGCAATTTTTGCATTACTGGAAAACCCTTTAAGAAGAAAGGCACTCTCCTTTGAACCTCTCCTTACTCAATAATATACAAAGATCAAGTGATCTTTATTAAAAAACAAAGTCAAAATTTGGGGGGGGCCTATTTCTTCTGAAACCAATCCTTGAGAAATTATCTGATTATCTCTATCTCCGGAAATATCTGTTTAACAGAATACTTTTTGGTAAAACCACATGATAATGACTAAGGTCCCTTGTATATTCTAGGCACTGTTTAAGAATTTTAACCTGTGGGGTGCCTGGGTGGCTCAGTGGGTTAAAGCCTCTGCCTTCGGCTCAGGTCGTGATCCTAGGGTCCTGGGATCGAGCACCGCATCGGGCTCTCTGCTCACAGCGGGGAGCCTGCTTCCTCCTCTCTCTCTGCCTGCCTCTCTGCCTACTTGTGACCTCTGTCTGTCAAATAAATAAATAAAATTTAAAAAAAAAGAATTTTAACCTGTATTAGCTCAGTTCAAACCTACAGCCCCTGCACGAGATAGGTACTATTATTATGGCCACTTTATTTTTTTTTAAGTTTTTTATTTATTTGACAGAGATCGCAAGTAGGCAGAAAGGCAGGCAGAGAGAAAGAGAAGAGGGGAGGAAACAGGCTCCCCACTGAGCAGAGAGCCCGATGCGGGGCTCGATCCCATGACCCTGAGATCAGGACCTGAGCCGAAGGCAGAGGCTTTAACCCACTGAGCCACCCAGGTGCCCCTATTATGGCCACTTTATAGATGATGAAATTAAGGTACAGAAGACACAGGGAGTAGCAGGGCAGAGCTCTGAACCCAAGACAGTCCCACTCTGGTGCACACGTTCTTCATTGCTGTGCCATATTGCTTTTTCAGGTGACAGTCTTTAATGGGAAGAAAGGAAATTCATTGCAGTCTCACAAACGGATCTTTGCAATGAAGCTGTATTCAGCTAGTGTTCATTCTGAGGGTCTTTGGGCTCTTTTTTTGAGTGAAGTTTCTGGGATCCATCTGAAATCTTGTGCATCGGCAAGGAGAATGTGTTGCTCTGTAAACGTGTTTATCTAGTTGACTCGGATCCATCACTCATTGCTGGGAGAAAGCCAAGTAGATGGAGGAATGACATCTGTCAGGAATAGAGAACAGGCTCTTAATTCGCGGTTCTTAGATAGTATCTTTTTAGAGAGTGACTTTAAGTTAATTCCAGTGATAACTAGAGTTTTGCATGGGAAAAAAAACTAAAAGGACTTTGGCATCTGGGGATCAAGGCTGATGCTACAAGGCATTGCCTCACTCCAGGTTTACACACGATACTGCTTAATTCAGATGTGCTTCCCAACTTCAAACTAGTTCGTCATGTTTTTCCTCAGTTTAGAACTGATTACTAAAAGCCTTTCATATTTCAGACATTTTTAAAACCACAGGCAAGTCATAATAAAACTGAGAAGAGAGATTCTGATCATTAGTGGGATTTGCTGCAATTTGTGACATAACCAGTGGTTTCCACCAGGAGTCCAGGAATATGATCATAAGGAGTTAGAGCTACTTTTAGTATTCTTAAAAGTTGAGTAAAATCGTAATTCTGTAAAGATACACAAGCTAATTAAATATCAATGTCTCTTTTTTTAAATTGGAACATATCAACAGTAATTCATGTGGAAGTTCTTTGGAAAGGGCCTGTTTCATTCATTTTTCTTGGGACAGTGCTCAGAACATGCCTGGCACATGGCAGGAACTAAACAGTTATCTAGTGAGGTGACTACATACCAACGGGAAGCTCTGATTGGCTGCTGATGACATCATAGAGATTCCGGCGATTTATTAAATGGAACAGATGGTTACCAGGGTGTTTCAACATGTTAGGTTTTTTTTTTAACAACCCCAGTTTTATCAACCTAACACATAATTAATGTCATGCATAAATACAGAACGACTGCTAAATTTTAGTGAGCAATAATAACCATGAAGAGCGCTAACGGGTCTGGATGTTACTTACGTTATTGCTTGTTAGTATCAACTACCATTTCTGTTTATTTGCGTCAGAACCACAGCACTGATCTGTGCGATCTTCACATTTTAAAATTTGTGGAGATTTTTATCTGATAAATACGTGGCTCAATTTTGCAAGGAAAATAAAAGGAGATAACACTATTGAAACCAGTGCTCCCCCGATATAGGCATTGGGTGAGATGAATTTATTTGAAAGATTGCAGACTATTGGAGAGGATAATAAAAGGAATAACCAAGGGTGGAAAAGGTATTTTTGGCGGTGATGATAAAAATCCTGGGGTAGAACTATGTATATATTTCTGAGCCTGCTGGCGCTGGCTATGAGGTCTTGAATTATAAAGTCATCCACAGAGTGGTAGGAGCTCAAGAGTTGGACTGGAGTCAGAGAGACAGGAAGCACCTCCCACCCCACATCCCCCTCTACCCCTCCACCTCCATTCCTATCCCCTCTGGCGCTCTACCTCTCTCTGTCCCACTGCTCTATCCTCGTAGCAAATTCAAACCACCCTTCACCCAGGCTCTCCAGAGCTCAGGCACAAGTAATAAAGAGAAACCTTGTTTCCTGGGGCCATTTTTCAAGGTGGGACTCGCAGGCCCAAGAGGCAGGAAAGACGACTGGCTCTTCCGCAGAGCAGGGTTCTGGCCTTCCTGAGTCCTGCCACGAATACCTTCAGAGTTCCTTTCTTCACCACTTAACACGACATAATTTACATCACTCTTTCAAGCTCTAAATATTTAAGCATCGAGTCTCAATCTGCAAACCACGAGGTTTTTTTGTTTGTCTGTGTTCTTTTTTTTTTGTCTGCATTCTTCAGTGTTTCTGAATACCAAGTTCCAAATACCAAAATAAACTGTTGCTTTTGTACTCAGAGAGAAAACCAATGAAACATTAGAAAAAAATGGACTGTAGGAGGGAGACATAAGCAAACATCTTCACAACAGTTGTTGGGATCCATTGAAATCCAAGCTCTGGAGGAAAATCTTTATTATCACTAAGATGAATGTTACAAGAGTCAATACAGTTTACAAAGTGCTTTCATGTACATTTTCCAGTGTGTGTTAGTAGTTCCTAACAAGAGGCTGAGTGGTCCGTGTTGGCTTCCTTGCCATACAGGAGAGATGTGAAGAATCCAAGGAATTTGACTCTACTCCCAATTTCCCCCATAGTCATTCATTTATTCAGCAAATATTGAACTATAGTCCAGATAAAGACCGGGTATTTTGAATATAATAGAGGACAGGATAGGCTTGGTCTCTGTCTTCTGGAAATCTATCTTCTATTTGGGAAGAAAGGGAAAAACGTAAACATAAAATAATTGAAACATTTAGTCCATGCTTTGGGGGTCAATTGGATCCGGCCAAAGACCGTCGAGAACACACTTAGAGTTGAACAAGTTGGTTTATTACTCACTGTCGTGTGGAGAACATACCATGTGGTCTCGGGCGGTGTCTAGTGACAGGGTGTAGAACTGAGTCCGAAGAACCTGGTTGGGTGATTTGGGGGAAGGCCTTAGGATGTAGGTTTGTCCCACATCCAACGCTGTTCGAGAATGTGTGTGTGCGCGTGTACGCAATGATTGGGCACAGAAGCAGCAGACACTCATTTAGTAAGAGAAGGGAAAGTTTGGTATTGGGGGCATTTTACTTACAGTGGCCTGGTTTTGTCTGTGTTTAGCCAAAATGACAGAGTGGCCTTGCCTCGTCTCATCTCACCCTAGCCTCAGAGTAACCTTGTCTGGATCTGATATCCTGTGAGACTGTTTATGTCTCCGAGCAGAATGACACAGCCTAGCTGCGAAGGCCAGGAGAACTGCTCCTTTTTTCGCCCCAAAGTAAATGAGTGAGGGACAGCAGCAGCAAAGAGCAGGGGAGAAATCTCCGTTCACTGGGGAGTGATCAGAAGTTGCCATTATCGCCCCCAGAACCGTACCGTCAGGAATCCCGGGAAGGGCTTCTAAAAAGGCATGGGGTTGTTGGTGTCATATGCATCTCTTCATCTCATGTAGAAAGAAGTGCTGTGGAGGGGGGGGAGGCGGTTGGGGAGAGGAAAGTGTTTGTGTTGAAGGGTCTGGGCTAATTTGAAAGTCCCCGTACCTCAGCCAGGTGTCCCTGCCCCTGACAAGAGCATTCACACACGTGTAGCGCCTGAGGAACCGCTCTACCTGATCAATAAGGAGTTTTGAGGGTCCTCTCTCTACAGCTGACAGGAACACGGGCCTAAGAAACGGAGGTAAACGCCAGTAGCATGGTGACCTATGATGGCAGCTATCCTGTCGGCTGCAGCAGTTAAAAGAATAGGCTTCGAGGGGCCCCTGGGTGGGGCAGTGTATGGGTGAGTTGGGTGACTGTCTTCTAACATTTCTCTTAAGAACATAAAAGATCGGGGCGCCTGGGTGGCTCAGTGGGTTAAAGCCTCGGCTCGGGTCATGATCCCAGGGTCCTGGGATCGAGCCCCGCATCGGACTCTCTACTCGGCAGGGAGCCTGCCTCCCCCTCTCTCTGTGCCTGTCTCTCTGCCTACTTGTGATCTCTGTCAAGTAAATAAATAAAATCTTAAAAAAAAAAAAAGAACATAAAAGATCTCCATTTGTTAACAAGATGTTACATATCGAGCTCAGGGCTCAACATGTGAAGCAAGGGCATTGCCATTTCAATATTTCAACCCAATCATTTAAGGGCCTTAACAGGAAAGTTGGGGAGAATAAAAAGTAGATTTGTCCATAAAATAAAAGTTTCCAGAGACAAATGAAAGATGGAGCCAGGAAATAAGGGTGTATTAGAACTTCTATTAGAGGACGCCTGCGTGGCTCAGTGGGTTAAAACATCTGCCTTTGGCTCAGGCCCTGGTCTCAGGGTCCTGAGATCGAGCCCCGCATCAGGCTCTCTGCTCAGCAGGGAGCCTGCTTCCTCCTCTCTCACTGCCTGCCTCTCTGCCTCCTTGTGATCTCTCTCTTTCTGTCAAATAAATAAAATATTAAAAAAACAAAAGAATGATTTTGAAAATGGTAAAAAAAAAAAAAAACACACACAACAAAGTATGTTTTATTCCCCCAATCCCCTCACCCGACTTAAAGTCACTGCTCTCTCAGCTTTCTGTTTTTATTAGAGGAATGATATTAGGAATAGGTTTATGCATCGTGCATGCTGTCTGGAGCGCTATGGCAACAACTTGCCCTTGGGCATTTTATATCCTTTGGAAATGTTTAAATGATGCTTAAAATGATGGGTCTATCTCAGTAATAACTTTACATGTGGAATTCTCTTGCTCGGAGCGCCACGAAGTTAAACATATGTGAGAGCAGCGTGGGAGATAATGCTTCTGGAGAGAAGCTGAGTGTCTTTTCCCAACAACGGAAGCCTCCACTCGTTCTCCTATTGGCAGATAGACCTCCCACCGCCACCACACAAATGTCTGCAAGGATCTGGACAAGTGGCCAACGACTGGCCTTGAGTCTGGAGACACGGGTTCCAGACCCTGGCTCTGCTCCCCAGCACGTGACCAAGAGCTGTGGGACTCACCTGCCCTAGCTGGGCAGGGTAGAGGTTGGTCTAGAAGTGGGGTTTTCCTTCTTGAGGCCTCGCTCTCGAGACCTTTCCGTCCTATTTCTTTATAGATAATGCAACACGGTGACGAGTTCAAGTTGGGAATGTAAACAAGCTCAGTTTAAACCCTTGCTCAGCCCCCTTACTTGCTTCGTCCATGTCCTTGAGAGGTTCTTCGTTTGTGAAATGGATCTTATAATAGAAACCACCTCATAGAGGAGTCGGGTGGACAGATAGGAGTTTAATATTAGCACCTACCTCATATATTGTGTGGATTCTATGAGACAATACACATGAAACTGCCTGAGCTCTGTGCTGGACCCGTCTGAAGCAAGCAACAAACATTAGCAAATATCAGGAACAAACTGAAAAGGCATCTTTCCCTTTCTCGTGCCCTCAGTGGCCCAGTCAGCCAGCCATAAACCCTCTAAGATAAAGTAAGAGCATCTTGAGATACAAAGTATCTGCAAAATATTTATTTATATTTCCTGGACTGTCTTTAAACGATTTAACACCCATTGCCTAGAGGTAATTGATTCTTGCCACGAAATCTCACCCTTGGGATCAGTCAGGCTTGGGTTCCAGAGCAAATCACTCTCCACTTCTCCATTTAAACACATGACTCTAGGATTGTGTCTCTGGTCTGCCCCCAGTCAAGATAATTTGTCTCCGGCCAGCGAAGGTTTACCTGTCAGGCACTCCAGCTTATATATATATTTTTTTAAAGATTTTATTTATTTGTCAGAAAGAGAGAGAGTGCCCACAAGCAGGGGGAGTGGCAGGCTCCCCGCTGAGCAGAGAGCCTGATGCAGAACTCGATCCCAGGACCCTGAGATCATGATCTGAGCCGAAGGCAGACGCTTAACTGACTGAGGCACCCAGGTGTCCCTCTAGCTTTTACTCTAATCTCTTAATCTGAATGTTCAGTTTCCCTAAAAGCAGCCTTGTATCTTTATATCATTTATCTCTTTTATATCAAGTATCTGTTTCCTGCACCATGACCTACACACGTGGGCAGAGTCATAGCTGCATGGTTTGACCTCAGGTGTATATGGCCTGTCAATCATGTATATACAGCTGGTCAGTTGTAGTAATATATAATAGCACTATATATTAAACTCATATCAATATGTAATTCCTTTCGATCCCTCTGAATTTAGTTTAAGGAGACAATTACAAACCTACCTGTGGGGGTGGCTGGATGGCTCAGTCGGTTAAGCCCGTTTGGTTCAGGTCATGATCCCAGGGTCCCAGGTTCCCTGTTCAGTGGGAAGTCTTATTCCTCCCTTCCCCTTTTTCTTCCTCTTCTCCCTCTCTATTCCCTCTCCCGCAATCCACATCCCCCTCCCTCTTCTCCATCCTGCTCTCCCTATTCATGCATACACATTCTCTATCTCTCAAATACATAAAACCTTTTTAAAAAATAAATAAATAAATAAATAAAATAAAAAAGCTACGTGTGTATATATGACTTATCCAGTCACAAAATAATAGGTCACCATTAAAGATTCAAACATCATAGTGTTAAAGAAAAAATTATTTGTGACACTTGTTAAAGATGGTAAGCAGACTTTTTTCAAGGGGAGGCCACTACAATGGAACGCGGTAGCAGGGGAAACTCCACTGTAACAAGGACAAGTGGGGCATTATATGCAAGGAGCAGATGGGAGGTCAGTGGATGGAAAAGAGGAAATCTCAAAGGTAAAAAGGATTCTTACCAGACCCAGTAGAATTTCTTTTTTAAAAAATTTATTTATTTGACAGAGAGAGAGAGAGATCACAAGTAGGCAGAGGGGGAAGTAGGCTCCCTGCTGAGCAGAGAGCCCAATGTGGGGCTCCATCCCAGGACCCTGAGACCATGACATGAGCCGAAGGCAGAGGCTCAACCCACTGAGCCACCCAGGGACCCCTAGAATTTCTGCTGGACGCAAGCCACAATGACAAAATGGGGGTGGGCACGGCAGATAAAGAATTTGATCTGATGCCAAGGGTGAGGAGGTTTCTTTAAACTGACTTAGCAGGGGCTCTTGCTGAAACTGGATTGTGCAAGGACAGAGAGAGAAGCCCCAGGTCAGGCTTAGTCAAGCAAAGGGTTTAGGGACACCAGATTACAGTTAGGTCAAGGAGACACTCTTTGTCAGTAGAAATAAATAATCCTAAAATGCTAGTCTCCCATAACCCCACCCAGGGACAACGTCTCTATTCATGTAGGTTATAGTCCTCTAAACTTGTTATCTGCCTGCACTAACTTTATTAGGATAAAAATTCAGCTGCTATAATTACAAAGAACTAAGTGACTTTAAAAGCGCTGAGGCTTGTTTTTCTTTCCCCTAAAAATGCCAACGTGAAAAAAAACTATAAACTTCATGATTCCAAATATATGACATTTTGGAAAAGGCAAAACTATGGAGACAGAAAAAGATCAGTGGTTGCCGGGAGTTGGGGTGGGGCAGGGAGAGGGATGAAGAGGTGGAACGCAGGGCATTTTTAGGGAATTGAAGCTATTTCGTAGGATACTGTAATGGTTATCATATGGCATTATACATTTGTCAAAGTCCTGTGGACTTCAGGAATGATAATCACCCACTGTGACACACAGACCACACTAATGCGTGAAGTTACTAATAGAGGAAACTGGGGGCAAGGGGGAGGGTTTATGGGCAATCTCTGCACTTTCTGCTCAATTTTTCTGTAAACTTAAAACTGCTGGAGAAAATAAGTGTTGTTGTTTAATGTTAAGGTAAGAATTCCAAGCTGTTAGCGGAATTCTGCTCCATATGGTCATTCAAGGACCTGGGTTCCTAGTCACGGCTCTGCCATCCCCGCAACCTCATCATTGTCTGCACCGTAAGAGATAGGTCCCCATCAAATCGAATTCCAGTTGGTGGGGAAGAAGACAAAGTGGAGGTATGTCTATTCTCCAAGAACCTAGACCTACACACTCCCCTAAGCTATATTCTATTTTGAGAATTTAGTCATTTGACCACACCTAAACGCAAGGAGAGCTGGGAAATGTCTACAGAGATGCCCAAGAAGAGGATAAGAAGAGATTATGGTGAATAGGCAGCGATACACACACACACACACACACACTCATATTTTATGCTTTCCTATGCATTTTATATATATAACTGCCTATTATAGTTATTTTCATTTATGAAACTAGGATAATACTGCAGCAATACTGTTTTTCAGCTAGTTTTTTCAACTTATAAATAATAGTTATAATTTATCTTGGACTAATGTACATGCTTCTCAGCTGCCTAATTCTTTGTGACAATTATATGTGATTCTATTTACTGATTTGCTATAATGTGTTAACCTATCCATGAACTTTTAACCTCTCATGAAACCCCTTTATGTGGTTTCAATTTTTTTTCTATTTCACTTCTCCAGGCTGGTCCACATCTTTTTTTTTTTTTTTTAAGATTTTATTTATTCACTTGACAGACAGAGATCACAAGTAGGCAGAGAGGCAGGCAGAAAGAAAGGAGGATGCAGGCTCCCTACTGAGCAGAGAGCCAGATGCGGGGCTTGATCCCAGGACCCTGGGATCATGACCTGAGCTGAAGGCAGAGGCTCTAACCCACTAAGCCACCCAAGCGCCCCTGGTCCACATCTTTTAATTACAATATTTGTTACATATAATTTGAATAATTTGTCATTTTTTTTTCTTGTAAATTAAATGTGTAATGAAATCATGAATTCTAAGGGTGCCTGGGTAGCTCAGTCAGTTAAGCATCTGCCTGTGACTCAGGTCATGATCCCAGGGTCCTGGGATCGAGCCCCACACCAGAATCCCTGCTCAGTGGGGCATCTGCTTCTCCCTCTGCCTCTGTCTCTCCCTCTGCTCATTCTTACTCTTACTCTCATTCTCAAATAGATAGATACAATCTTTTAAAAAATCATGAATTCTATGACTTGTTTCATACCTATGCTCTCTTCTGGCATAGAAACTTTGTGAGAGTCTGCCATTAAAATTAGACTACAGGGGCGCCTGGGTGGCTCAGTGGGTTAAGCCTCTGCTTTAAGCTCAGGTCATGATCTCAGGGTCCTGGGATCGAGCCCCACATCGGGCTCTCTGCTTAGTGAGGAGCCTGCTTCCCCTCTTTCTCTCTGCCTGCCTCTCTGCCTACTTGTGATCTCTGTCTGTCAAATAAACAAATAAAATCTTTAAAAAAAATTAGACTACAACTCTCTTGTTCACTAACATTATCTCCAAACCTAGCCCTGCATCCACTATAGAGTAGATCTCAATAAATACATGTCAACTGAAAGTCAAGTGTATGAAAGACTAAATATCAAAATTGCCTTAGACTTCTCAGTGTATTTCTGGGATAATTTTTTTTTTAAGAGAGCACATGTGCACATGGGACTGGGGGACGGGGAGAGGCAGAGGGAGAAAGAGAATCTCAAGCAGTCTCCCCGCTGAGTACAGAGCCTGACTCAGTGCTCGTTGATCTCACAACCCTGAGATCATGACCTGAGCTGAAATCATGACCCGAGCCACCCAGGCACACCATGGGACAATTCTTACAGCAGAGTTGCTGGATCAAAATTGTGAACATTTTGTATTTTTATAGATACTGCCTCCAGAAAGTGGTTACCAGTTTAGTTTGTAAGATCTTTACAACAAAGAGATGTAAGAAAGAAGAGAGGAGTTATTTTAAAATTCATTGTATTATGCCTCTATTGTTGAGAGATGAGCAATGTTATTTTTATTTTAAAAAGATAAAATAGAGTCCCATTTAAATGAGAGATTTAGGTGTGTCAAACTTCATAAAATTTTCAAACATTATTTGATCTTTGCAACAGCTCAAATATGTATCGTCATGTTTGTATGGCACACGATCGCAATTGTTCACTTCTCAAGAAAGTGAGATGAAACAGGAAATGTTTCAAACTGTTTATTGAAATTTAATACAGCAAAGTTCCCATATCATAAGTCTTTGGCTTGTTGGATTTTCACAAACTAAATACGCTCCGGTAACTAGCTCCCAGATCAAGATACTGAATGCGATGGGTGCCCCAGCTGCCCATCACCTAACAGTGTTAATCTACACAGGTAATTGTCTCTACTGTGTCAGCAAATTGATCGTATGTGTAGTAATCATAGCAGTAAGAGGCATTTATATTAATAGATTTAAAATACATTTGTGGGACGCCTGAGTGGCTCAGTCGGTTAAGCGTCTGCCTTCCGCTCGGGTCATGATCCTGAGATCCTGGGATTGAGTCCCCCATCAGGCTCCCTGCTCAGCAGGAAGCCCGCTTCTCCTTCTCCCTCTCCCTCTGCCTGCCGCTCCCTCTGCTTCTGCTCTCCCTCTCTCTCTAACAAATAAATAAATAAAATCTTTAAAAAATAGAAAAATAAATACATTTGTATGTACCTACATATATGATTGCTGAAGGGGTTCACGCCAGAGTCTTCTCCTGAATCTCCTTCACGGTGACACTCCATATTTTAAAGACAGGTCAGTGGAGACACAGAGAAGATCCCTCATGTCATGCGTAGCTAAAATTAAAAGCACTGATTACCCTGCACATTCTTAGTGGTTTCCAGCCAGTGTTGAAAGCCAACCACACCAGTCGTGGAAACAGCTGAGGGCTCCGTATGACACCGCAGTGACGCGGGATGATTCAGGTCCCCGGGCTATTATTAGAGTAAGCCCGTGTTATATGTGTAAACAGACTATTAGATAATCCCTCTTGGAAGAGGAAGGAGAAAAGGAAAAGGGAATCTGAGTCCCTGGCACTTGGTCTCTCCACACTGTACAAGTCCCAACCCAACTGTCAGGCCGGCCAGGATCGGGGTAGCTCGGATTCCCGGGCTCTGCGTGTCTGTGGCGGAATTCCTATGGCCACAGCCAAGCTCCATGTGTCTCTTTGTCCCTCTGGGTGGACTCGAGGTCACTGCTCTTATTCTGGACATTTCAGTCAGCACATGTGCTTCTTTTTCTCAGATCTTCTGTCACATTCTACTTTGACTTCAAGTATGATCACTATTTTCTTTGGCTTTTAAAAAGAGCCAGAAATGACATAGTATTTTATGAGTTTGTTCGGGTGATAACTCTTACATTTGAAGGCCCAGGGATGAAAGATAAACATCTGTCAGCAGCATAAATGGAATCAAAGCAGAAGCTAACATAACTCTCCAGTGAAAAACAAAACCAGTCACACAACAATTTAAAAAAAATTAGAAAAAGTAGCTGTCCCGGGTGTAGCAAATAATTACGGCCAGATTTGATTTTCATTCTGCAGACCCCATGGACATTCACAAAATGTCCCAGTAAATTAGAGAAATTGTTGCATGAATGAAATTCAATAGAATGATTTTACACTGAATAAAACTCAATTTAAGTCTGAAGTATGACACGTTTTGAAGATAATCCCCTTCCTATATGACAAACATTTTTGTGTTTTTCTCATCTAATCCTTATAATGGTGCAAGGAATTAGTTACTACTAGTATTGCTGTCTTATAATTGAGGACACTGGGTGTCAGAGAGGTCCAGTGGCTCACACTCAGGTGCACACTCAGGTGTAGGGGATAAGAAGAGAACAGAACCCAGGACTATTTTGATTCCAAAGGTTCTCCTAACTGTTATGTTCTACAAAATGACTACATATTCTTTGAGCTCAGGCATTCTAAAGTGTTGGCCCAAGATATGAATGGCATTGTGGAAATGGCTCCAAGATCAAGGTTGTTGACTTTCAAGATACTCATCCCCATCACTGTCGTTAATCACCTTTTATGGACCAGATATGACGCCAAATGCTCTTCATCCATCAACTTCCAGATGAGGCTCAAATGCTTGCCCACAGCCAAGCAGGTAAGAGGTATGGTGGTGGGGTTGGAACCAGGCCGGTCAGTCCGACTCCAGATTTCTATGCAGATGAAGATCAGAAAAGTCACACTCTGACTTGTGTGCGATTGTGATAGGGTTAACCCTGATGAACCTGGGAGAGGCGTGGCTCTCTGCCATCACACCTGAGGCTGCCCCTGTGATTTGCGAGCTCAGGGCCTGAGTGTATGATGGAGGTTCACATACCATACGAAGAAGTATTTAAATATAAACCAAGTAAACATGTGTTAAATACATTATGTTCGATCTTCCTGCCTAGATGAATAGACCCTTAGGATGATCTGAAAGGCCAAATTTCAATTTCGGGTTCTCTGACTCCTTGGGATTACAAACCAGACACTGACTGCACAAGGCCCAGGCTTGTCCTCCTCTCCCCACACAGTGAAAGGTCTTGTGCTGGTTTCCTCCCAGTTCATTGGAACTCTGTGCCCTGCATCACCCCCAGGGCCCTGCATGCACGTCTAGCAGCTCAGTTTGCTTTTGGGAAGAAGGACCCAAAAGTAAATCAGGGACAAGCCCTATAAATCAACCTGTCATTTGGGCAGGAAGATCTGGGGTCCTGGGTGCTTTGGTGCATGATCTAGAAGGAGGAGGTGTGGACACATCTCACTGGTCTCATCTCTTTACCTAGAGGTTACCCCTGCAGGAGATCCAAGTAGGGCCCCCCATGGGCCTCCTCATGGGTAGGAGGTACTCCTTACAGTACCCAGAGACTTTCAAAGAAGCATCCTTCCAACAGCCAACATTACCTTTTAAAATGAATTCTAGTCTTTTAACCTTGCCTAAGTTCTAAAACATCAAAGGCTATCCACTACATAAATCCCAGCCATAATTCTTAAAACCTCTTTTCTCATATATACAATTTTATACCATCTCGCTAGACTCCAAAGCCCCACCAGCTACACATCCTTCCAAGAAAAAAAGGAAGACAAACCCCTCCCCTCCAGCTCCCAGCTGTTTGGAACTTGACCTCCACCCTCTGATCAGTGGCAAAGTACTTGTTTCCTGCTCATATCTAGCTAACTGCTTTCTTTGGGGGAAAAAAAATCCCTCATGTGTACACTGAAAATCCAACTCATGGCATTAAAATTCAAGGAAACCATTGCATATGTATGATGACCTTCAAGTAATGTTATTTTTCTACTGATTAATTTGATATCTTACCTATTGTGTGTTTTTGTATCTATGGTTTCTTTTTTAAGTAACAATAGAAAAAAACATTTTTAGAAGTCAGAGGCACCACTAATTCTTCATAATGTTCAGCTCAGGCAATCCAATATATATTACCTGGGTGGGGGAGAGCATGAGACGTATGAGACACTGGCGGGGAGACCCTGGCGGGGGAGAGGATTAACAGAGCTTCATTTTGTTAAGTTCAAAGGAGTTATCAATGGTTGCTTTCCTTTCACGTCTTAAATATTTTTCTAAATGTTAAATAATACAAGACTATTTGCATTGGCACTTAGCTTATATGAATGTTAATATTTTAACTAACAAATATCGTTTTCCTTAAATCATATCGTTTCAAAGGTTGGCACATTAATAGGTGAAATTGCTCTATTGCTGAGTGATGTTTTTCTTCCTGGCAAACATCTCTTAAATTTCATTTTGAATGACACTGAGGAAATAAGGGTTGATGAATAGGAGTATGTTTCATAGATAATGTTTTAAGAATATATTAGTTGTATAAAATAAGGTATACCTGTCTTCTTTTAAAGTTTTTAATTTGTGTTCTGAGGAGAGATTTATGTATCCGATGTAGGTTTCTTTCTTTTTTTTTTTTTTAAAGATTTTATTTATTTATTTGACAGAGAGAAATCACAAGTAGGCAGAGAGTGAGAGAGGAGGAAGCAGGCTCTCCGCCAAGCAGAGAGCCTGATGCGGGACTCGATCCTAGGACCCTGAGATCATGACCTGCGCCGAAGACAGAGGCTTAACCCACTGAGCCACCCAGGTGTCCCCCGATGTAGGTTTCTTAAAAGCATTGCTAAAAAGGGGACATCTGCCTCCTATAACGTGAAGCCAAAGGCAACATTTTTCACTATGACTTATTTTCTTTTTACAGATGAAACACACATTTTATTTTTTTAGCATTAAACACTGTAAATTTATATTCTGTTGAAACTGAAAACTCTGTAGTTCCTCCCAAAGTCTGTTGCTGTGAATTATTTTGGTGCCCATTCCTCCAGATTTGAATACTTCGACAAACCAAAATGGATCCTATTCTAAATACTGTTTTACAACTTGCCTATATTCGTGTCAAATGTGTATTGACATCTTACCATGCATATATGCATGTGAGTTGGAGTGTGCCATATTGTCTCAAAAGATAGAACCCAAATACAGTGGCTTAAAGAATTTATTTTATTCTTGCTCAGTTAAGAGTTCCGGTTTTCAGGGGAGGGGAGAAAGGCCTGGGCTTTTGTCTTCATGAAGTCATTTAAAAACTTAGGCTGATGGCAGTTCCCACAATTGAATCTCAAGGTCACTCTGCATGTAGCCTCAGTTGGCCAGGAGAAGAGCTTGGAGGTCTGTGCAGGGGCAGCTGTGGACAAATATCCCCTCAGAGGGAAAGGCAGCCAAATGCAAGCCTACAGAAAAGGGAAGGAGGCATGTCATCAGTTGATGTCTCTCCCATGCCATGTCATTCTAGAGCATTCCATATCATTCTGACTGCTGTAGAGCAGTGGTTTTTAAGGGTTCTCCGGGAGCCAGGAACTCATCTAAAAATGGTGGTCCTTTCTTCTCATTTTGCTCATGAACATTGTACCTCTTCAGAGAATTTCATTTCATTTCATTTTTTCCTAAGATTTATTTAATTTATTTTTTTAGAAAGGGAGAAAGAGAGAGAGAGAGGATGGGAGGAGGGGCAGAAAGAGAGGGAGAGGATCTCAAGCAGACTCACCAATGACCATGAAGCCCAACCCACGGCTTGATCTCATGACCCTGAAATCCTGACCTGAACAAAAAAACTAAGTCAGTCGTCTTATCGACTGAGCCACCCAGGCACCCCCAGAGAACTTCATTTTAGAGGAAGGAGTTCTACTCTCTTCACTTTTGTGAATGCGTTCCACTTTTAGAACACCATTGGGGTGCTGATATTTAAAATTCATAAGGCAGCATAAGATAGTAATCATAATAGTTATCGTTAAGGCAGCATAAGATAGTAATCATAATGGGTGAGAAATACTTGGGTAGGACATTTGCTAACCATGTGCCTTTGGGCCTCAAGGGGCTCCTCTATAAATAGGGTATAATAATAATAATATGTCCCTCACAAAGGTGATACGATTCAAAAGAGGAGATGTGTACAGAGGGCTCAATGGACTGCTTGACACATAGTAGACATTCAAGAAATAAAAATCTTGGCTTATTACTAGAAAGAAAAATTGAGATCTTGTTAGAGGTTACCAAGGAAGGCCCTGGGTTATCCACCAGGAATTTTGCCTGCTGTGAGGCAATGGTGTCAAAGCTCCCATGGTAAACATACACTCACAGATGCCTGGGATTGCCACAGTTTTCCAAGAAATTACTTTTTCCATCAGGCCATGCATGATCAACAGTTTTGACATCCTTAATTTCTATCACTTCCTTTCAAGCATAAAATGCTTCGATGTGGCTTCTCTGGAATGAGTGCTGTGCTGCTGTAGTGGGTGGTTGGGTTAGCCCTAGAGTGAGCCGCTGATGTCAGTTTGCATCAGCACTCTGGGCCTCTCATGTTGCAATAGCTAGGCCTTACGACATGGACACGTGATGGCTCGAATATGAGTTCTCCTGATATTTCTTCCTAGGATCTGTTTCTGCAAGTTGGAGGAGCTTTTCCCAGTGACACTGGATGGGCTTGGAGGCCTTTTGTCCCACGAAAGAGGACCATGGTGAAAAGAGTTCTAGACCATGAGGATATAATATTCAAGACTGGCCCTTGGAAGCCTTGTTGCTGTTGCTGTGTTTAAAAGTCTGATAGTTTTTGGGGTGCCGGGGTGGCTCAGTGGGTTAAAGCCTCTGCCTTCGGCTCAGGTCATGATCTCAGGGTCCTGGGATTGAGCCCCGCATCGGGCTCTCTGCACAGTAGGGAGCCTGCTTCCCTCTCTCTCTCTGCCTGCTGCTCTGCCTACTTGTGATCTCTCTCTCTGTCAAATAAATAAAGAAAAACTTTTAAAAAAATAAAATAAAAAAAATAAAAGTCTGATAGTTTTTGAAAACTATTAACAGATCTTAGAGCACAGCATGTAGAGGACTGCATAGCAATTGTCCTCTAAGTTTGGTACTAATCATATCCTTTCAAATACTATATTTAATTCTGGGCTTTGTATCTAAAAGGAGACAGAGAACTTGGAGAGAGTTTAAAGGAAAGCCATAAAAATGATTAAAGGTTTAGGAAACCAGACCCGTGAAGAAAAGCAAAAGAGAAGGCACTTCCTTCGTTTACAGCTTCAGAGTTGGAGCCCAAACTGGAGAAAAGCTTACAGATGGAGGACAGCTCTCATGTCTAAGCTACCCCACAGAAAACAATTTAAGTTGAATATGAAATATCTTGCCCAAAGGGAGTACTTTACCCAGAAGGCCACGGTACAAAGGGTTATTACAAATAGGGTAGATTTGCAGCTGCCAGAAAGGAGAGTTTGGGCCCACTGATGATAAGAAATATCCCCAATGTCCTTTTGAAATTTTTTTTCAGTCTCATGATCCTAGGATTGTTTCTGTTTCTGTAAGTGACCAGCCCATGTTAAGGTGCAAATGGTGAGATCCCAACCTCAACTGTGTTTAAGATCCCAGTCAGACCCTGATGATCAGGTGAAAACTACACCTGGTAGTAATTCAGTGAATGTGACTCAAGAATGGTAATGACGATACCGACAAAGGTAAGAATCCATTTCTGTTGCTGTTTAGATCAACTCATTAATTATTGGAAGATTTAAACTCCCCAGTTGTAGCCTGCTCCATTGATAACTCTAGAAAATTAGGGAGAAGTCATAGGGAATTGTGTTTATTTTATAGGTTTAATTGCCAAGATAGGTACCTTTAATACACATGCTGGCAATTTTAATAATCAAGAAAAAGTGGTTAAGCTCAGAACGTCATAAGCTAACATGTACCTCGATCTATAGCCCTTTTTAAAAAATTTTATTTATTTATTTATTTATTTGTCAGAGAGAGAGAGAGACAGCACAAGCTAGGGGAGTCGCAGGCAGAGGGTGAGCAGGCTCCCTACTAAACAAGGAGCCCAATGCAGGACTTGATCTCAGGACCCTGAGCTGAAGGCAGACGCTTAACCAACTGAGCCACCCAGGCATCCCATACGTTTACCTGAAGTTCTTTGCTTGTTACTTATTTTGATCATGTCTCCCTCAACAACTTTGTACACTCACTGAGGTACAGCTGATAAGCAGTACAAACATGCTCATAAGTAATCACTGTGTGAACCTGGTGAGAATCTATGCATGGTCAGCATTTGCTTGGTACTAAGAAGGTTTAAAATAAATGTCTACAAAATATATCCCCTGTCCTTACAGAAACAAACTATCAAAGAAACATGTTGTATTTGCTAGTAGGACCAAGCTATTTATTAGATAAAATAATTTTTAAAATCAAACTGGTTTAAAGTCTTGGTGCACCAGAATTTGGGAGAAGCCATAATGTCAAGCAAAGAAAATTCAAAAATTGAGTTTAAACATTGCTTTGACAGCAGCTTAAGTATATTTGCCAAACCTGAGTAGCCTAAATCCAATAATGAAGAAAGAAGTAGAGAAATCCAGAATGTGGACATTGGTCAAGATTCTTAGGGAAAAAGTTATTAGTGTAGAATATTTTTTTAAGGCAGAGAAATTGTTTCAAGTAAGAACTAAATGATAACTAAATGGAGTGTACAAACCGTGGTTGAAACTCAGATTGGGGGGAGCGGTGGCGGACAAAAAACCAGCTAATAAGACATTTTTTGGAACAACTGAGGAAATTCAAATATAGACTGTATATTAAATTGTATTATACAATTAATGTTAATATTCTTAAATCTGGTCATTCTATTCTGATTGATTACGTAAAAGTTGTTCTTGGATGATTCTCCCTCTCCTTCCCCCCATATGTGTATATGTGTGTATGTATGAATAACCAGCTGAATTCTTTTTTTTTTTTTGCAGAACAACAAAGAGTTTAGTCAATAAAACAAGTCAGAATATTCCAGATACATATTTGTGTATATAGACGTGTGTGTGCATAGATATATACACAGATAAAGCAGATGTGACAAAAAATTAAAAAGTGGTGAAATTGGTAAAGAGTATGTGTTCATTATACTGTTCTTTCAACTTTCCTATAGTTTTTTAATTTTCAAAATAAAAACAGGGAGGGTGTGGAATAGTTTTAAAACAGTGCAACTGGCAAACCCCACTATATGATGAAGAACACATATATTATTTGAAATAAC